>CAUYPK010018373.1:0-51882 GCA_963574355.1 Loris lydekkerianus
AAAAATAAATAAAAAATTCACTTATTATAAAATTTTTAATATACTATAAAACAGCCCTGCAGTTTACTATTTTTTTTTTTTTTTTTTTTTTTTTTTTTGCAGTATCTATTTTAGTTTAATGGCAGTCAATACACTTTTTGACTTCACTACCATTTTTTTTGAGACAGAGCCTCAAACTATTGCCCTGGGTAGAATGCCATAGCATCACAACTCACAACAACCTCCAACTCCTGGGCTTAAGCAATTCTCTTGCCTCAGCCTCCAGAGTAGCTGGGACTACAGGCGCCCACCACAATGCCCAGCTACTTTTTGGTTATAGTTGTCATTGCTGTTTGGCAGGCCCGGGCTGGATTCAAACCTGCCAGCTCTGGTGTATGTGGCTGGTGCCTTAGCTGCTTGAGCTACAGACACTGAGCCACTACCATATTTTTTTTAACTTCAAGTAACACACATGAACACTTAAAACTGTTATGGAGAGCACATGGGAGCTGCGGGAGAGATGCACACAGCATTGGCTTACAGCCAGCACAGCACACCAAGTTTAAACTCTGATTTTTTTCCTTTTTTTTTTTTGGCCAGGTCACGTGCTGATTGCTTGAGTTCTGGATAATGGGGAGTTTACAGCACTACAAAAGTCAGGACAGTGGTTACTCTTGAAGGGAAGAAAAATAAAGCAAGAAAGGTCTGGAATGCTGATTAAGTTATTTATCCAGACTGCATGGCGGTTACGAACATCCATTTGTTCCGTACAGTGCATTCAAGTACGCTCTTAGGTCAATGTGAAAATGACTAGCAGACTAAGAGGGAAAACTCATACACAGTTTGTTATCCTTTCTCAGTATCATGGCTCTTTCCTCCTTTCTCTTTCTGCTTATTCTTTGGCCTTTTCTCTCATAACCCACCCTAATATCCAGCAAGAAAAAGGAAGGTCTTCAGCTTTGCTTTCCTTATCATACCCTTTGGGAACGTACCAGTTTAGGAAACCGACCTTCCCTTGCCAAGACGATATGGAATACTGGGAAACAAGACACACAGAATGCAATAGAGCTGGACAAGGAACACATGGGTTACCTAAAAGACACACAATTGGAAGTTTGGGGGAATTTTCAGTCATAAGAATTCAAATAGCCTTTAACACTATGGGAGGTATATAATTTACAAGTAACCCTACTGGACAATCTCTTAACAAATGGAGAAACATCCTAAATTCTGCCCTGCCTAACAACTTTTCTATTAAGAAAAACTTTTCTCTTACTGAATTATCTAAATGTAATGTAAAACAATTTTCGAGGTAACAGCCTAAATCTCTAGAGCCACTGTTTTTCTCTGCTCAGAATATATCATATTTCTGCCGCAAGACCGTTCATTGAGATAAATAAAGACCAACATCAAATTCTTTGCTCTAGGGGTTTAATTATACTGGGCCCTGCTCCAAGTTCGCCATTACTCAGAGCTGGAACTATTTTATTCCATTAGGTTGGCCACCCAGGCTGGCGCCTGAAAATTCTAATGGTACTGACCTACCCGGCAGGGAGAAGCAAAGGATGAAGTAACAGGAATTTCCTGGGGCAGTTTTATTTAGATGAAAACAAATGTGTTTCTTTATGGCTAAGTCATAACATCTCTGAGCCTCAGTTTCTTCATTTGTTAAGTAAGTCCTCAAGCAAGGATGGAAAATGCATGCAAAATGTTCCTCCACAGAAAACTTAGGTTCAAGCCTAAGTCACAGTTCATATGCTGACTCAGCAGTCCCAGGTACATGACCTTAACCTTCTCATTCCAACTGCAGATCATGAATTACCACAAGCAAACACCACCTCATCACAGGCCCTTTACCAATTTCATTTACAATCTAGCACTCTAGGCTCCACTGGGTCAGAACTGCTAGCAATGCTATCAGTATGAACAATTAACAAGAAATAGCAAAATCTAAAAATGTCAAGATTGGGGGAAACACCAGTAGAGAGTAGTATGGATTAGCCCACTGTGGAGCCTTCTCTGCTTCCTTAAAGCCCAACTATCCTTTCCATACAGACAAGATGTAACCCAGGTATACTTTGAGTACTGCCAGCCAGCAGAAGGGAAGGCTCTCTTCAGACTTAGACTTGTAAGAGTCTAATCCAAATGTGTAGCATCCAGAATGAAAATAATTTACAGCACTCTGCCTTGACACTACCTGCCAGTTGTCAGAGATAAAAAATAAGCCTCAAATTATATTGACATACACCATCTTTTAGGAACTCCAGGTATAACAAAGGTTTGTGCCTGAGCTATAAAAGACCTTTAACCTGGACCAGAGAGTCTAGGGTTCTAATTCCAACTCTGCTCTGTCACAATCCAGATGTAATTAGGCAAGTCATTTCATTTCTCTGGGACTCAGGTCCTTCCTCTGTTGAATAGAAACTCTAAATCAAAGGTTCTATAAACTTTCTACATATAAATAATTACCTGCTAACAAAATCAGTGTTAGTGAGTGATCTACCAATTCACTTCTTGATGTTCTACTCAAAGGACAAGGGAAATAAGAATGTTTTCCCTGGCTCTACACCTGTACCTCAGCGGCTAGGGCTCTAGCCACATACACCGGAGCTGGCGGGTTTGAACCCAGCCCAAGCCTGCCAAACAACAATGACAACTACAATAAAAAAAATAGCTGGGTGATATGGCGGGTGCCTAGAGTCCCAGTTACTTTGGAGGCTGAGGCAAGACAATCACTTAAGCCCAAGAGTTTGGGATTGCTGTGAGCAGTGACGCCACGACACTCTACCAAGGGCAATATAGTGAGACTCTGTCTAAAAATAAAAAAAAAATTTAAAAAAAAATGTTTCCCCTATGCTTATTATATTTTCTTTCTTTTTTTACTGGCTGGATCCTGGGGCATCACTCCTAACAGGTTTGATATAAAGCTTTTTCACATATGAAACTTACTCAAATAAAGCAAAGTGATGAAAAGGGCACTTAGCTTTGTAACCAGACAGGACTAAGTTCAATTCTAATTCTGCCATCTATCAGCACCATGACCCAAGGCAAGTTACTTAGATACTTTGAAATTCAATTTCATCATCTATAAAACAGACACTACCTCCATCTCAGGTTTGTTCTGAGAATTAAATGAAATACATGTGAAGTCTCTGGCACACACTAGTATGGAATAAACACAGGCTTCTCCTCCTTTTACGTGACTATGGAACACTAGATAAATCTCGTCTTTTCTCTTGCTCTTAAAGTAGCATTGGGAGCTAAATCAGGCTCTGCTGAGTCATTTCCATTATTCTTTAAAGACCATTCAGAAAAGCTGACTTTGATTTGAGAGCATCCATATGTTATTAATGAAATACCTTGTTAGGTTGTATAAGCTTCAGGGGAAAAAGGCTTGTGATTCTTCTGGTTTGTAAATTCAAGCTATTCAGACCTAATTATGAGAAAGTGGAAAGGTTCTTTTTTTTTTTTTTTTTTTTTTAGAGACAGAGTCTCACTTCATCACCCTTGGTAGAGTGCTGTAGCATCACAGCTCACAGCAACCTCCACTCCTGGGCTTAGGCGATTCTCTTGCCTCAGCCTCCCGAGTAGCTGAGACTACAGACGCCCGCCACAACGCCTGGCTATTTGTTGTTGCAGTTTAGCCAGGGCCGGGTTCGAACCCACCACTCTCGGTATACGGTGCCAGCACCCTACCCACTGAGCCACAGGCACTACCTGGAAAGGTTCTTAAAAACAAGGAGAAACATCCAAGCATCAGCTTCTATACTGACCAAAGAAAGGAATTTCTCATGCATTGTCTAATATCTTTACTCAGTACAGAGGAATGAAGAGCGTCTCTCCTTACTAAAGGATACACCACCCCACTTCTGTAGACGTACACAACAAATCCTTAGGGCTACTTTTCAAAGGCTTAACTATTCCTCCAAAATTACTTGAAAGCACTAATTAGCAAGGCATCTACCAACCTACATTTATTTCCAAAGACAGACACTGATCACTCTACCATCTACAACAGATAAATAGTGTGACACCAGTTGTAGCCACATCCTTGGCTTCTAGCTGCCACTCTTTCCCTCGCCTCCCTAGCATAATCTATAGGATTATGACAAGACCTGTTTGGTGTTATAATAATTATAATAATTATAACAACAACTAACACTTATTCAGCATCAGCTACATGTCATGTAAATAATTTAAACTTGGTCTTCATATCGACACTGTAATATAAATACTACTATAATCCCCACTTTGAAGAAGGCCTCTGAAATATCTCTGGAATACATCACAGATCCTAGTCTTCTTCAATAGACCGTATCAGTAGCCTCCTAATTGGTATGTGTCCCTGTTTCCCCCATTCCTTAACTCTCAACATCCTCTACACTGCCTTTAAATTATTTTTCTAAAATGCTAAGTTCATCACAGTCCCTGCTTAAAATCCTTACTGTCTGCCTATAGGAAACATGTGAAATCCTTGACCCACATAAGATCTTTCACAACCAGGAAGCCATCTAACCTTCCACTCTTAACTACTACTACTTCCCTACTCTATTCACTTTTTAGGCTCCAGTCTTAATAAATTCTTCACTCTTCCTTGAATACTTCACAACTGACACTTCTTCTTCCCAGAATGCTTATCACTTCCCCTCGCGTCCTGTCCTTCCTTCAAGACTCTGTTCAAATGTCACCTTCTTTGCCAAGCCTTCTCCAACAACTACTGAATCTCTCCTCTGCATACCCCTAGCTTCCCCACTAATGCAGTTATTTCACAACATCTATTTCTGGCTTGGCACTTGTAGCTCAAGTGGCTAAGGCACCAGCCACATACACCAGAGCTGGCGGGTTCAAATCCAGCCCGGACCTGCCAAACAACAATGACAACTTATCACCAAAAAATAGCCAGGCATTGTGGTTAGCACCTGTAGTCCCAGATACTTGGGAGGCTGAGGCAAGAGGATCACTTAAGCCTAAGTGTTTGATATTGCTGTTAGCAGTAATGCCACTGCACTCTACCCAATGCAACAGCTTGAGACTCTGTCTCAAAAAAAAAAGAAAGAAAGAAAAGAAATCTATTTCCACCTCTTCCCTAAGTATAAGATCCTTGAAGGTAGAGGCCACTGTTAGTATAATACACATATCTTATATATTATGTCTACCTTAGTATATGGCAGACATTTAATGATGTATAAATGCATAAAAAACTTATTCATAACTACCAACTCCATTCCAATGGTACAATATATGACTTCTGTCAATATTCTTTCCTTTGTTACTCAACATCAGAACTCAGGTCTTATCATTTTTCTTACAATCAAAGACAACTACATTCTAAATTAGTTTATAAGATAACTACAAATCTTGCAACTCCCCTTATACATGAAGAATTTTAAATTATACATTAAAGCTTACATGTAAACATTTTCTTCAGTGAACGATACTAACTGGAAAAAACTAGTTTTAACGGAGGGAGTTGGGGGAGATACAGACCCTTTACCCATTTCACCCACTGTCAGCCTTCCCATTACAATATGAGCTGAATTATGTAGTCTCTGGAACTACCACATATTTAGGTTCTCTAGGAAGCCTGAGAAATCCCCTGTTACTTCAGACACATCTATAAGCCTTCAGCATGTTCCACCACACACAGTTTTGAATTACTGTTTTTCATTACTGATGTGCTTTCTACTGGACCCTGCTGTGAGATAAAGTGGAATTATAGCAGCATTACGAGCTTACAGAATGAATGAGTTATACAGGGTATAATATACTTCTTGAACTTACAGACAGTAAGACATCTTTGAATCTTAATGCAAGGGAGGAAAGAGTGAGAAAACAAGGTGCAGTTTATCTGCAGATCACATAGATGAAGAATATCTTGCCAGTGTCTGTGAGCAACTAAATCCTATACTAAATATCTCAGGCTTAGGAAGCTGAAGCATAGGGATGATGTTGATAATGTTTGCAGTCAAAGGGTATCTCTTACATAACTGATGCACACAAAGGAAGGTGATTTCAGGAAATGCTATTCTGAATGGCAAATTTGGTTTCTTTGGAGAATCAAGAATGAGGTCAAGGACAAGCACGCTACCAAAGAGGGAAAAGAGGCCAACTATTTTAAAGGAAGAAAGAAGTTCAAGGAAGGGTAACAGAACAACAAGATGATACCTGAGAGTAAGAAAGTTGTCTACTGTACCAGAAATGTGTTCTTCATAACAAGGTTTAACAATGAAAACTAATGGCTATGGTAGGCAGAATTCTCAGAATGACCCCAGTGACCTTCAGGCCGATGTAATCAATCCAAACTATAGGTAGAATCTGTGCTGTGATAATATATCAATCCAATGATTTTACATGGTATGTTATATGGCACAGTTGACCTTGAAAGAGAGAGATCATCCCAATGAGCCTAATCTACATACAAGAGCTCTTTAAAAAGCAGAGTTTTTGGCTGGTGGCAGAATTCAGAGATTTGAAGCACAAGATAGATTTGTGTGAAAAAAAATGGAGCCCTAAGATCTACAGCCATAAGGACCTGAATTTTGCCAATAACCTCAAAGCTGATTCTTCCCAGGAGCCTCCAGATAAGAGACTAGACTGGCCAATACGTTGATTTGGGCCCCATGGGACCGTAAGCAGAGAATCCACTCCAGCTCACTGGGTCTTCTAACCTAGAGAACTAAGGAACGAGTAAATAAGTGTGAGGTGACAAATGGATATGGTTTTAAGCTGCTAAAATTGTGGTAATTTATTATGCAGAATGGCAAACTCATAGAGGAAGGTGCAAATATAAACTTATAAACTCTATTTCAATAGCACTTTTCATTCCAACGATCCCAAAATCACCTGACTTAATAGACATAAGCCACAAAAAAGAAACAAAAAATTAATATATTGATTTAAAAAAATGTTTAGAAAATGAAGCGTCTCACCTTCTTCAGTCCTGAACCAGGACTGAAAGTGGACATAAATCCTTCTAAGCGCATACCAGATCCGTGTGATAATCTTATTTTTTTTTTTTTTTTTTTTTTTTGCACTTTTTGGCCAAGGCTGGGTGTGAACCCACCACCTCCGGCATATGGAGCCGGTGCCCTACTAATTTGAGCCACAGGCGCCGCCCAATAATCTCATTTTTAACAATTCAGGAATAGAATGTGATCTGCAATGAAACACCCAAGCACAAATGGAAGCTCTGTTGCTCTTTCTTAAATTCTCAAATACTGTGCAAATTATTACCCAATTCCAGTTAAGGCTGGTCCCAGCTGAAAATACTGGCTGAAAGATAGGAGTAGTTGATTAGTAGCTGGTTAGCTGTTTAGGAAACAACCATCAAAACGCCTTCAATTTAAACAGGAGAGCTGTTCAAATAATCTTGTTCTATTCAAATAATTTTCCATTAGTGACTCCAAGGACTAATGTCACATACTTATTTTACTGAATTGTATACATTAGAGCGGATACTAGATCCTACACAACTTGGTACTGCCTGCTCTATTTAACACTATGGTGCTCAATAGCTGTGGCATGTTAGTCAAATTACCCTCTCTGAATTTCCCTTCTTTTCATAAGTAATAGGCAATAAAAATGCCTCTCTCATAGGGAGGAACTGAAAATTAAACACACAGAGGAGGCATTTAGAACACTGTCTAGCACAATGCAAGAAGTCAATAATTATTTGCTGTTTTATATTTCACTCTATAAATTGAGTGAATAAAATGGGAAATGCAGGCTTATTTACAATATTACAGATTAGCGGGGGGAAAAAATGCATGAACAGCAGCATATTCATAAAATCTCCAAAGTGGCAACAACCCAAATGTTCAGAAACTGATGATTGGATAAATGAAATGTGACATATAGTTACAAATACTTTTCAGCCCTAAAAATAAATGAACCAGTGTTACCTGATACAACATGGATAAACCTTGAAAACATTATCTCAAGTGAAAGATGCCAGACACAAAAGGCTACCTATTGCATAATTCAATTTATATTAAATATTTAGACAGAAAGTAGATTAGTGGTTGTCAGGGGTTAAGGAAAGAAGAGTAATGGCTTAATGGCTATGGGATATCTGTTTTGAGGTGATGGAAATATTCTGGAATTACATAGTGGCAATGATTGCATAATTCAATGAATATAGCAAAACCCAATAAAACTGTACATTTTAAAACTGGGATTTTTTTTCCAGAGCAAGTATCTCATTAAAATAGAAAAAAGTAAATATTAAAAATTAAAATTTCATGTCATTTCAGTAATTCAATTTTAAAATGTATTAAGACTTTTCCTTTCACCCACAAAAAGTTAGGTCTGACTGGGCACGGTGGCTCACACCTGTAACCCTAACACTCTGAGAGCCTAAGGCAAAGTGAGATCCTGCGCGAGAGTGAGATTCTGTCTCTACTAAAAATACAGGATACAGTTGTGTTCAAGACACAACTACAAAAGGGACTGTACCTAACAAATTCAAATACTGTGACCTGGTTGTTTGTACCCTCACATTAACCTAAAATTAAGAAAATAACAATAAAATAAAATGAAATAAAAATAGAAAAATTAGCTGGGTGTGGTTTCAGGTACCTGTAGTCCCAGTCCTAGCTACTTGGGAGGTTGAAGCAGGAGGGGATCGCTTGAGCCAGAATTTGAGGTTGCTGTGAGCTAAGCTGACTCCACTGCACTCTAGCCTAGGGCAACAGAGTAAGACTGTCTCAAAAAAAAAGAAAGAAAGAAAAAATTAGCCCCTACAGGACTTGTCTTCCTGCTATGAACTAGATAAAATATATAAAGAAATGTTTTCAAATATTGGGCAAAAAATGGTACAAGAAAGTGGTCCCTAAGATATAGGAAACACAAACTCAGACCTACCGTGACATTCTGCATAGAGGAAATTTCCAAATAGTGGCAGTGTGGAGAACCCAAAGAAAGCCCAGTGGTTCCAATAAATTGAAGTGGCAAAAACTGGAACTCAGGGATGCTAAGATGAATAATATTTGCAGTGCTAAGTACTGAAGAAGAGGGAAGCTATGCCAAAAGAAGGAGTGGGGAACTCTAGAAATCTACATAAAGGCTCTTGGAGATTTTTAGATGAATTAACAATCTGTACAAACATACCACGAAACCTACAAGACCAAACTAAAAAAAAAAAAAAAACAACTACTGGGTGGTGCCTGTGGCTCAGTGAGTGGGGCACCAGCCCATATACCAAGGGTGGCAGATTCGAACCCAGCCTCAGCCAAACTGTAACAACAACAAAAAATAGCCAGGCATTGTGGCAGGCACCTATAGTCCCAGCTACTTGGGAGACTGAGGCAAGAGAATCGCCTAAACCCAAGAGCTGGAGGTTGCTGTGAGCTGTGACTCCATGGCACTCTACCAAGGGCAACAAAGTGAAACTCTGTCTCCAAAAAAAAAAAATCAACTACTAGGGAGCTATAAGCTGAACAATTGCCTAAGCTCAAGTATCTGGAAAACATTCAAGTTGCCACCAGCCAGAGTAAACAGACCTCACAGAGGATTGACTAGAGACTGCAAAAAGGTCACACCTTAGTAATGAGGCTACATTAGCTCTATGGTAAAAAGTACTCTACATCTGTCCTTTAAAAGCTTTAAAAACAATCTTTGAAATGATTGTAATAATTGACAAATAACTACCCTCCATAACAAAGTTTAAGACACTTTAAAAGCTAGGCATGGTGGCTCACACTTATAGCCCCAGCACTTTGGGAGGCCAAGGCAGGAGGATCACTTAAACCCAGGAGTTTGAGACCAGCCTGAGCAATACAGTGAGACCCCATCTCTACAAAACATAAAAACTTAGCCAGATGTATGGTGCATGCCTGAAGTCTTAGCTATTTGGGAGACTGAGGCAGGAGGGTCTCTTGAGCTTAGGAACTAAAGGTTGCAACAGGCTATGATTGCAAAAAGACCATGTCTTCTAACTAAATAAATGAACAAAGACTCTAAAAAAAAAAAAAGATAGGGTTCTATATTCAATAAAGTTACAGTGTCCAACATCCAATAAAAAATGACCAGACATACAAGAAGCAGAAAACTGATTACTGATAACCAGGCAAAAAAATCAGTTATCAGAAACAGACCTAGAATGCTAGACATAATGGAATAAGCAGACAATGACTTTAAAACAGACATTATGAATAAACTCAACTATTTAAAGGAAAACATAAAAATACCGAGGAGAGAAAACAAGTTTCAAAAAAATCAAATGGAACTCCAAGAAATAAAAAATAAAGATGAAAATCAAAATTCCATCAGCTTAGACACTTTAAAAAACAGCTTAGACACTTTAAAAAACAGAACAAAACAAAACAATGAACTTGAAGACACAGCTACAGAAACCATCCAAACTGAAGGAGAATAAAACAGTGAACTGTGACAGCACGGCACTCTACCGAGGGCAACAAAGTAAGACTCTGTCTCAAAAAAATAAAAAAATAAAAAACATAGAAATGAAAAGAGAAGTAGATGAATCCACAATTATAACTAGAGATTTCAACACTCCTCTCTCAGTAATTAACAGAACAAGTAAATGGAAAATCAGTACAGATATAAGAGATACGAAGATCACCAGCATTACCTGTATGTTTATATGTTTACAGTTATATTAATAGAACACTATTACAGACCACATGTTTACATCCCCTGCCAAATTCATATGCTGAAACCTTAGCCCCTAATAGAATAGCATTTAGATATGGGGCCTCTGGAAAGCAATCAGGTCTAGCCTCAAACTCCTGGGCTCAAGTTATTCCCCTCCCTACCTGAGGTCCCCAAGTAGCTGGGATTACAGGTATGAGTCATTGTACCTAGCTAATAAATGTACATAACAAACACATATGTAAACTCAAAAAATTTATGAGCCAACTTTGTACCAAGAGATGTTATATTTTTCCTGTTACTAAGCAAAGGAGTATTGAGACCACTATTTTAGAGATGAGGAAACTCTATTTGAGATATCAAATGAGCTTCAGAGAAACCAAAACAAGACTAAATACCATCACACTGTCTATCAGTAAACAACAACTATCTCAGTGATCAGGTATATGATATGTTCTTCAAAGCATTGTTATGGGCGCCTATAGTCCCAGCTACTTGGGAGGTTGAGGCAAGAGAATCACTTAAGCCCAGGAGTCAGAGGTTGTTGCTGTGAGCTGTGATGCCACAGCACTCTACCCACAGTTTGAGGCTCTGTCTCAAAAATTCACCTAAATTGGGTCATAAATGCAGAGTACTACTAGAAAATGACAATAGGTTTTCACAGTATCTGCCTGTCCTTAACCCCAGAATGAAACTTACTAAAAATCTCTTCCACATAATGTAGATAATGGTCCCTTACTTATTTCCTCTTTTATGTGATGCTTATTTCCAGCTGTTTATCAGGGCCTGATTTAATGGCAGGAAGGAATCTATGTCAGGATGCAATCTTCTCAAATACAGGAAGGAAATACTTCAGACTGACTGAGGCCAGCACAACATTCACGGCAGACAATCTCGTTCTAGCCAAACTAAAGTAGTATTTCCAATATTTGTTCCCTGCCAGCCAATGTCAGCAGCCAAAAGGAAAGTGAGAAAGTGAACGTGAGCATGTGCATGCACATGTACACAGAGAGAGAAGAGCTAATTTATTAAAATCTGCTTGTCTCATATATTTGTAACATTACAAATAATACATACAATGACTGAGCTTCAACTAGTTGGTATTCACAACTAGTAAAACAATTTTAAAAATAAAACACTTCTGGGTGGTGCCTGTGGCTCAAAGGGGTAGGGCGCCAGCCCCATATGCCAGAGGTGCTGGGTTCAAAAAACCCCAGCTCTGGCCAAAAACTGCAAAAAATAAATAAATAACTAAAACACTTCTGGTTTGGCACCCGTAGCACTGTGGTTACAGTGGCGGCCATGTACACCCAGGTGATGGGTTAGAACCCACCCCGGGCCAGCTAAACAACAATGACAACTACAACCAAAAAATAGCTGGGCATTGTGGTAGGCACCTGTATCCCAGCTACTTGGAAGCCTGAGGTAAAAGAATTGCTAAAGCCCAAGAGTTTAAGGTTGCTGTGAGCTGTGATGCCACAGCACTCTACTGAGGGTGACATAAGGACACTATCTTAAAAAAATAAGAAAAAAAAACCCATACTTTTGTAGTCTTAGCTATGAAAGAGACTGAGGAAGGAGAATTGCTTGAGCATAGTAATTCAAGGTTATAGTGAGCTATAGTCACACCCTTGCACTCTAGCCTCGGTGACAGAGCAAGACCCTATCTCTAAAATAATAATTTCAAAATGTACCAGCCCCTGGTTCCCCCACAATTACCAGTCTATACTGAAACTTCAGTGTTCCTGATGTCCATTTCCACAGAGAATGAAATCAGTTTGCTATGAAATGTTAAGGGGAAAAATAATGGGGGTTTTTTGAGACAGAGTCTCACTTTGTCACCTTTGATAGAGTGTTGTGGCATAATAGCTCACAGCAACCTCAAACTCTTGGCCTCAAGTGATCCTCTTGCCTCAGCCTCCTAAGTAGCTGGGACTACAGACATTCTTGACAACACCTAGCTATTTTTTAGAGACAAGGTCTTGCTCTTGTTCAGGGTAGGTCTAACTCCTGAGCTCAAACAATCAACCCACCTCAACTTCACAAAGTGCTAGGATTACAGACATAAGCCACAAAGTGAGGCCCAAAAATGATATTCTGATGGCTCACGATAATATCAATAACATGCACATATGCAAAGGCTGTCCGGAAAGTATACAGCTGTTGTTACTACTATTTTTCATACTATAATACATGGCTCGATACTTTCTGGACAGCCCTTGTATATTTGAGTATTTGACTTACAGATATGATTTTGTTTAAGCACATAAATACTAACTGTATGACTTAAAAATGGGCTATACAATTCCAGACTAAGTCCAGGCTGTCTCTCATATTTGTCTAATCTGAATCTATTCACCATTATACTCTCCTTCTTAACTAATCAATTTTACCAATCCTCACCTCTTGCCACACAAAGTACTTGGTTTCCAATATTTCCACACCTGCCTATCTTTCTCTCACCATACTCTAACGCCTAAGACTAACTTTAGCAATACAGACAGGAGAAAGAAATGGAAAGGGAAAAGGGGAAAAAGGAAAACGAGAAAGCAAAGTAAGAAGAAGGGATCTCATAAAAATTTTCACCCAAAACATTTCCACTGACATAGCCCATAACAATCAAAGCTAGCCTCCATCTACTCTTCAAACTACAAAAAATACTACCAACTTAAACTTAACCAGCAATAAATACAGCCAGAGTAGCAGCTACCATTTATTAAATGTTTTTATGTATTAAACACCACACTGAGAGTTTTATGTCATCTATTTTAATCCTTCTTACATCTCTCCCAAGTAGACTGTAAAGATTTAGAGAAGATTACGGAACTCAGAATCATATGTAAGTCATGTGTTTTAAGAACCAAAGACATAAACTATTATTCTATTTTATTCCAAATGCTTTTATTTCTCTCTTCATTACAAGATTAAGAAAGCAGAGCATGGACAAATGTAAGCAAAAAGACGAACCTTGACTTAAACTTCACACCTTGTACAAAAAATTAACTGCATAATAGATCTAAAAATTAAAAAGGCAAAACTGGGATCAGGGCCTGTAGCTCAGCGGTTAAGGTGCCAGCCACATACACCAGAGTTGGCAGGTTCAAACCCAGCCCGGGCCTACCAAATAACAATGACAACTACAACCAAAAAATAGTCGGGTGTTGTGGCAGGTACCTGCAGTTCCAGCTACTTGGGAGGCTGAGGCAAGAGCATCGCTTAAGCCCAGGGGTTTGAGATTACTGTGAGCTGTCACATCACAGCACTCTACCCAGGGCAACATAGTGAGACTCTGTCTCCAAAAAAAAAAAAAAGGCAAAACTAAAAATTCTAAAAATAAATATAAGAGAAAATCTTCATATTTCATGGCTAGGAAAAGACTTCTTAAACATAACATCCAAAGTAAAGTCCATAAAAAGAAAAATTAATAAATAGGACTTCATCACTGATAAGAGAATAAAAAGACAAGCTATAGATTGGGAGAAAATATTTGCAAATTACATACCCTTGAAAGGATTTAAATCCATAATATGTAAAAAGAACTCTAAAAATTCAACACTAAGAAAATGAATTTTAAAACAGTCAAAAGACATGAACAGACACTTAACCAAAGAGGATATAAGGATGGCAAAAAAGCACATGACAAGGCGGGCGCAGTGGCTCACACTTGCAATCCTAGCACTTTGGAAGGCAGAGATGGGAAGAATGCTTGAAGCCAGAAATTTGGGACTAGCCTGAATGAGAGTGAGACCCATCTCTATAAAAAATAGAAAAACTAGCCAGCCATGGTGGTGCATGTCTGTAGTCCCAATTACTTGGGAAGGTGAGGCAGGAGGATTGCTCGAGCCCAGGAGTTTGAGGTTGCAGTGAGCTATGATGACATTACTGCACTCTAGCCAGGGCAACAGAGTGAGATACAATCTCAAAAAAAAAAAAAAAAAAGAGAGAGAGAGAGAGAGAAAGAAAAGAAGGAAAAAGCACACAACAAAATGTTCAACATCGTTAGCCACTAGAGAAACAAAAATTAAAACCACGAAAAGATGTCACTACACACCTAGAATGGCTAAAATGAAAAACAGTGACAATACTAAATGCTGCCAAGGATCAGAGTGATTAGAATTCTCATGTACTGCTGGGGGCAATGCAAAAGGGTACAGGCAATCTGAAAGACAGTTTGGCAGACTGTAAAGTTAAACATACCCCTACCATCTATCCCAGCAACCAAACTCCTGGTTATTTACTGTAAGAAAAGAAAACTTCGCCAGGCATGGTGGCTCATGTCTATAATCATAGCAGTCTGAAAGGCTGAGCTCAGGAGTATGAGACCAGCCACCACCAAAGCAAGATGCTGTCTCTACTAAAAAATAGAAAAATTATCCAGGCATTATGACAAACGCCTGTAGTCCCAGCTACTTGGGAGGCTGAAGCAGGAGAATCACTTGAACCCAGGAGTTTGAGGTTAATGTGAGCTAGACTGATACCCTGCCAGTCTATCCTAGGCAACAGAGTGAGACCCTATCTCCAAAAAAAAGAGAAAAAAACTTACATTTACACAAAAAATTTGTACACAAATGTTTACAGCAGTCTTATTAATAATTGCCAAAAACTGGGAAAACCTCAATGTCTTCCAATGGGTGAGTGGAAAAGAAAACTGGTACATCTATAAAGTAGAATACTACCCAAAAATAATAAGGAATAAACTACCGATACACATGACTTGGATGTAACTCAAAGGCCTTATGCTGAGTGAAAAAAGTCAGTCTACTAGCTCAGTGTCTACAGTGGTTAGGGCACCAGCCACATACACTGGGGCTGGTGGGTTTGAACCCGGCCCTGGCCTGCCAAACAATAATGACAACTACAACAACAACAACAAAAATCACCAGGAGTTGTGGCAGATGCCTGTAGACCCAGCTATTCAGGAGGCTGACCCAAGAAAATCGCTTGAGCCCAAGAGTTTGAGGTTGCTGTGAGCTGTGACACCATGCACACTACCAAGGGCAACATAGTAACACTCTGTCTCAAAAAAAAAAGAAAAAAAAAAAAAAAAAGTCAGTTTACTATAGAATATCATTTACATGACATTCTCAAAAAGACAAAGGAACAGTGAGGAAGAGATCAGTAATTATAGCATGAGGAGTTTTGGGGGTAGGTTCCACAACCTAATTACAGTGGTAGTTACAGAAACCTAAACACGTGTTAGAATTCGTGGAAATATACATCCAAAAAAGTTGGTTCCACTGTATAATAATTTTAAAGATAAAACGAAAAATTTTAGTTTTTATGGGGATAACTAGTTCACTAAATAGGAATTTTTAAAAAAGGTATAGCCTTACTTCTTACAATATATCAGAATATGTTCTTCTACTTGCTTACCCCATGAACTAAAAAGTTAAATGTAAGTTATAAAGTATCTTAATACATAAGTGCTTACACAGAAATTTTTAAAAAGACTCCCAAAGAAAAATGAATCAAAACAATGAAGAAACAATAGAATTAAATATATGAAAATGTGTTATCTCACAAATAATCAAATGAACAATAAACCAAAAGAACTAATGAACTAGTATCTTTTGTCAATTGGATTACAAAAAAAATCTTAAAAGAATAACACACAGTATTAGCAGAAGTGGAAAACGAAACCTAAAGAAAACTCTAAAGTATAAAGTGCTGTATTCCTGAAGGTAATTTGGATGCATGTACACATCAAAAAACTCAAATACCCACATACTCTTTTTTCACTTCCAGGAATTTAAGTAAGAAAATAATCAGACTACTGCCAAAAAATGTATGTGGAACATTCATAACAAAATTATTTACAATAACAAAAATAGAAATAAAGAAAAGGCTGAATAATTATACATCCACATAATAAAATAGTAAGTAGCCATTAAAAAAAAAAAAAATCAAGTCATCTGAACAGTTAAGAAAATCAGATTGTTATTTTAGTCATGACAACTGTAATTTCCTACCTGGTCTCCAAAACAAAGGTAAAAGAGTAGGTTTTGTTTTTGTTTTGTTTTGTTTTGTTTGGGGGAGGTAGGGGCTAAGAGTCTCTTTTGCTCAGGCTAGAGTGTTGTGCCATCTGCCTAGCTCACAGCAAACTCTATCTCCTAGGTTCAAGTAATCCTACTGCCTCTGCCTCCTGAGTAGCTAGGACTATAGGCTTGCACCACCATGCCCAGCTAATGTTTTCTTCTTTTTTTCTTTTTGAGACAGAGTCTCACTTTGTCACCAAGGGCCGTGGCATCACAGCTCACAGCAACCTCAAACTCTTGGGCTCAAGCGATTCTCTTGCGTCAGCCCCCCAAATAGCTGAGACTACAGGCACCTGCCACAACACCTGGCTATTTTTAGAGACAAGGTCTCGCTCTGATTCAGGCTGGTCTTGAACCCATGAGCTCAGGCAATCCACCCACCTCGGCCTCAGAAGTGCCAGGATTACAGGTGTGAGCCACTGCACCTGGCCTCCAGTTAATGTATTTTTAGTAGAGACAGGGTCTTACTCTTTCTCAGGCTTATCTCGTACTCCTGAGTTCAAGCCATCCTCCCAACTCAGCCTCCCAGAGTGCAAGGATTACAGGCATGAGCCACCATGTACCACTCAGTGGTTCTCAACCTTCCTAATGCCACGACCCTTTCATACAGTTCCTCAGGTTATGGTGACCCCCAACCATAAAATTATTTTCATTGCCAACTGTAATTTTGCTACTGTTATGAATTGTAATGTAAATACCTGATATTCAGGATGTATTTTCATCATTACAAAGGGGCTGCGACTCACAGGTTAAGAACTGCTGAGACCTACATTCGAGTTTTCATTCACTGACAAATAACACTCATGGTCTAATGCTTTGTTTCGAAGAAAACAGAATATAAGATCACATACAAGCTAAATTTTATTTTTAAATGTATATATGTGTACATGCACATTGATACACACAAGATACCTATGTATAATATGCCATATTAGTATTTTTCAGTGATTAGAAGACAGATTTTTATATTAATCTTTTCTATTTTTCCTAAATTTTCTTTAATAAACATATTGCTTTCATAATTTTTTTAAATCAACTAATATTATTTCCAAAAAGAGTTTTAAAACTTCTTTTCTAAAATGGATTATTTGCTATTATCTTGGTCAGAAGCACTACATTGATATGGCAACTCTATATGCAAAATTGCCTTTTAGTTACAAACCTCAAATGAGCCGTGACTGCCAAAAAGCAGAAAATCTGCAGATAATGGCATCTCATTCATTGCCACCAAAAAGGTGCAGAATAGCATATATAAGATGAACTTCTTGTCTTGAAATTTTTAAAAGATATTTCTGTAACATATAGAAATTTGTGGGCTGATATATCTATACTTTTTTTCAGTTCAGTATTATAAGAAAACTATCAGAAATAACTGGGCTCAGCACCCACAGCACAGTGGTTACGGTGTGGGGCACATGCACCAGGGTGGAGGGTTCAAACCTGGCCTGGGCCAGCTAAAAACAACAACTACAACAAAAAAATGGCCAGGCATTGTGGCAGGTGCCTGTAGTTCCAGCTACTCAGGAGGCTGAGGCAAGAGAATAGCTTATGTCCAAGAGTTTGAGGTTGCTGTGAGCTATGACACCATAGCACTCTACCCAGGGTGACAGCTTGAGGCTCTGTCTCAAAAAAAAAAAAAAAAAAAAAAGAAATAGCTACCTTTTTTGGGAGGGGAATAGTTTTCTATCTTCTTATTGTCTAATTTATGAACAACTTTTATACTCCTTTTATACATAGTATTTGATTTTTTTTAACATTTTGTTTTATTTGCTGCTTACCATGGAACACTTCTCTAGAACTTCTTCCTGGAACCTCAGGAATCCTTCTTGAACCTCAACTTCATTGAGGAAGAAGGCAAGGAAGTGTGTGAAGGGCTGCTTTCTTCTAAAAGTGTCCAAAAGAACATCAATCCGAGTTCGGGCTGAAATTATACCATTTCGATGCTGGCCAGTGATTACTGCAAGTGAAGAGAAAAGGATTAACGTGCTCAAGGACTCCCAAATGCTTGTAAGATGGGTGACTTCTTGATACTGTTATTTCTAGGTAATCAAAAAGGTTCTGAATGAGTGCACGAATCTGAACAGGGGATGGTGGCAAGTGTACAAAAGCTGTTAATGAATTCAACTTAAGCAGAATGAGGCTTAAAATAGAATATCCTTAAGACTAGTTTATGAGACAGAAAACAAGCTCAGGGGCAGCCCCTGTGGCTCAGTGAGTAGAGCGCCAGCTCCATATACCGAGGGTGGCGGGTTCGAACCTGGCCCCAACCAAACTGCAACAAAAAATAGCTGGCATTGTGGCAGGTGCCTGTAGTCCCAGCTACTCGGGAGGCTGAGGCAAGAGAATCACCTAAGCCCAAGAGCTGGAGGTTGCTATGAGCTGTGACACCATGGCACTCTACCAAGGGCAACAAAGTGAGACTCTGTCTCTAAAAAAAAAAAAGAAAAGAAAAATGAGTTCAAAATCAACATAGCAAACCCTCATACATTGCTGGAAGGAATGTAAAATGATATAGATACTATTGAAAAGTTTGGTAGTCCCTTAAAACATTAAACATAGAATTACCCTATGGCCCAGAAATTCCACTCCCAGGGATACCCAAAATAAGTAAACATAGGTGTTCAAACAAACAAAACTTGAACACATATGTTCATAGCAGCTCTGTTCATAATAACCAAAACATAGAAACAATCCAAATGTCCATCAACTGAGAGAAAAAAGTCAGCAAAAGGGGATCTATCCATAAGAAGGAATATTATTCAGCAATACAGAGAAATGACTGATACTGAAACAACGTGGATGAACCTTGAAAACACCATGCTAGGTGAAAGCTAGACACAAGAAGTCACATATATGTGTCCATTTACAAAAAATACCCAGAACAAGCAAATCCATAGAGATAGAAAGCAGATTAGTGATAGTCAGGGGGTAGGAGTAGGGAAGAATGGGGAATGACTATTTAATAGGTATGGAATTTCCTTTAGGGATGACAAAATGTTCTGGAAATAGATAGTGGTGATGGTAGCACAACACTGTGAATGTAATAAATGCTAGTGAACATTTTTTGAGACAGAGCCTCACTGTCACCCTGGGTGGAATGCCATGGTGTCATCATAGCTCACAGCAACTCAAGAGTTCCTCTTACCTCAGCCTCCCCAGTAGCTGGGACTACAGGTGTACACCACCATACCTAGCTAGTTTTTCTATTTTTAGTAGAAAACGTCTCTTGTTCAGGCTGGTCTCAAACCCCTAAACTCAAGCAATCTACTCATCTTGGCCTCCCAGACCGTTACGATGATAGGCATGAACCACCATCCCTGAACTTAACCTTTTTAAATGGTGAATTTTATGTTACATTTAACCTCAAAAAAAAAAAAAAAAAAAAAAAAAAAAATTAAGGGCAAAAAAAAGGAATTTTCTTTTATGTGAATTTTATCTGAATTTTATAAAATACCATGGCAGGCTCAGCACCCATTACACAATGGTTATGGCACCAGCCGCATACACCAAGGGTGGCGGGTTCAAACCTGACCTGGGCCAGCAAAACAACAATGACAACTATAACAAAACATAGCCAAGCATTGTGGTGGGCGCCTGCTGTCCCAGCTACTTGGGAGGCAAGAGAATTGCTTAAGCCCAAAAGTTTGAGATTGCCGTGAGCTATGACATCATAGCACTCTACCAAGGGTAACAAAGTGAGACTCTGTCTCAAAAAATATTTTTTTAAAGTACTGTGGCAAAAATTAATTATTAGTGACTCAGCGCCTATAGCTCAGTGATTAGGGCCACAGGCACTGGGGCTAGTGGATTTGAACCCGGCCAGGGCCTGCTAAAACAACAATGACAACACAACAACAAAAAATAGCCAGGCATTGTGGCAGGCACCTGTAGTCCCAGCTGATTGGGAAGCTGAGGCAAGAGAACCACTTAATCCCAGGAGTTTGAGGTTGCCCTGAGCTGTGATGCCACTGCACTCTACCAAGGGTGATACAGTGAGTCTCTGTCTCAAAAAAAAAAAAAAAAAAAATTAATTATTAGTAATTTACTAAAGCAAAAGAGCAGAGGAGAGTCTACTACAATATAATCCTATCCTCTGTGTACAAAAATAGAAATTTAAAGTAAAAATGTGTATCTAAATATATATTTTATTTATGGATATCAAATTTCCACATTTTGGTCTGTGCCATGTCTTTAAGTGTAAATAAAAGAAAGCAGTTGGAAAAACAGCCACAAAGCCTAGACTACTGTCTACAAAGAAAACCATTCAGGCATTACACAATCTCTGCTTAAACTAAAATTAAACTGGGTTCCAGAACCAACTGGCTTCATTCAAAATAGTAACTAAGAAAAGGTGGAGAAGATATGCACAATTAACAACCAACTATTTATTTATTAAGAGGTAAAGGACAGATTTCTGAATGTGATATGAAATACTGAAGCACCAACTATTATGCTAGTAAAATATGCTATATGGTTTGTTTTTTGTTTTTTTTGAGACAGAGTCTCACTATGTCACCCTCAGTAAAGTACCATGGCATCACAGCTCACAGCAACCTCAGACTCTTGGGCTTAAGTGATTCTCTTGCCTCAGCCTCTCAAGTAGCTGGGACTACAGGCACCGCCACAACACCTGGCTACTTTTTGGTTGCAGTCGTCACTGTTGTTTAGCAGGCTGGGCCAGGTTCCAACCCACCAGCCTCAGTGTATATAGCTGGTGCCCTAACCATTGAGTTATGGGCACCAACACTATGCTATATGTCTTAAAGACCACAATGTTGGGCAGTGCCTGTGGCTCAGTGGGTAGGGTGCCCACCCCACATACCAAGGATGGCAGGTTTGAACCTTGCCCCAGCCAAACTGTAACAAAAAAAAACAAAAAAATAGCCGTGTGTTGTGGCAGGCGCTTATAGTCCCCGCTACTCAAGATGCTGAGGCAAGAGAATCACCTAAGCCCAGGAGTTGGAGAATGCTGTGAGCTGTGACTCCACAGCACTCTACCGAGGAAAATAAAGTAAGACTCTATTTCTAAAAAAAAAAAAAAAAAAGACCACAATGTCTTGTCTCTTGCCATAAGCTAAGTAAAAGAAATAATTCCATTGACCATTTATTTGTCCTAACACTTTCCATTAATGCAGTAAAAATTTTCTATTTTAAAAATAGAAAGAATAACCTTTCTATTTTTTAATAAGAATAAAATTATTATATCCATTTTTAGGGAAGATAGAAACAAAAAGCCTAAGAACTGTTTACCAAAGGAAAAAGTTGATGTAACAACCACATGATGTAAAAAAAAGAAGGAAAAGTGGAGGTATAGTGTTTTTTAAATTACATTATTTATATTATCAGATAGAATACTATGAGAATCCAAAAGACTGAACTGTCCGATGAGCTATCCATTGCAAACACTCAAATATTATCCTAGAGAAATACTGATAAAGGAGGATTCAAAGGTAACAAAAGGGACAAAATTAAAGGCAAGTAGAAACTATAATTAAATCTGCCACAAACCAAAAATATGGTAAGAAACAAAAAGGAAAAGGAAGTATGGGGATGGAAGGTTAAAACTCATGTTTCTGGCAGCAACCATAGCTCAGTGGGTAGGGCGCCAGCCATACACGGAGGCTGGCAGGTTCGAACCCAGCCCAGGCCTGCTAAAACAACAACTAAAAATAGCTGGCCATTGTGGTGGGTGCCTGGAGTCCCAGCTACTTGGAAGGCTGAGGCAAGAAAATCACTTAAGCCCAAGAATCTGAGGTTGCTGTGAGCTGTGACACCATGGTACTCTACCAAGGGCAACAGCTTGAGACTGTCTCAAAAAAAAAAAACTCATGTTTCTATTTCATTTCTCTAAAAATTTTGTACAAGACGCTAAATCTATTCTTCTTCCCTAAGAAGATGGTTTGGTAGAAAATAAGATTAATAAGATGTTTTCATTTATGGAACATAAAAATCTAGAGAGGGTACTTAAAAGATGTTGAAAGACCCTGAATTCCAAGAAAGAATCGAAGCTAATCAAACATGACTAAAGAGCAAATACAATGAGGTTAGATACATCCTACAACTACAAATACCTGAGAAGACCAGAATTTAAGTGGCATGGGTCTAAGGACTAAAACAAGAAATATCTAGAAGGAAAACAGGCCAGGCGTGTGGTTCATGCCTGTAATCCTCGCACTTGGGAGGCTGAGGCAGAAGGATCGTTTGAGGCCAGGAGTTCAAGACCAGACGTGGCACATATTAAGACACTGTCTCTACAAAATAAAAGAAAAATTAGCTGATCATAGTGGTGTACACCTGCAATCCCAGCCACTTGGGAGCTGAGGCAGGAGGATGGCTTGAGCCCAGGAGTTCAGTGATGCAGTAAACTATGGTTAGGCTACCGCCCTCTAGCCTGCATGACAGACAAAGCAATACTCCTGAAAAATAATAACAATTAAAGGATTCATGTTCAATTTTCTTTTTTTTTTTGAGACAATCTCCTTATGTTACCCTCAGTAGACTGCCATGGTGTCACAGCTCACAACAACCTCAAACTTTTGGGCTTAAGCAATTCTCTTGCCTCAGCCTCCTGAGTAGCTGGGACTACAGGCATCTGCCACAATGCCCAGCTATTTTTTGGTTGCAGTTGTCATTGTTTATAGGGCACCGGCCCAGTATACCAAGGCTGGGCTCGAACTCGCCATCTTCGGTATATGTGGCCAGTGCCCTACTCACTGAGCTACGGACACCGACCCACATTTAATTTTTTTATAAACCAATTCCCTAACTGCAATGACGTAATTTTAAAAGCCTCTAGTATTTCATTGACTTAAATTTCAAAACAGATGAGACCAGATCCTTGTCTAGACAGACCAATTAAAACCTACTAGATCATTTCCTTCTCTAGTTTCTCTGATATAGGAGAGGAAAAAGAAAATGAGTGAACAATGGCAAATATCATACCAATGCAACTGCAGTCCTGACTTCACATGACAACACAATTCATTCTAACCAATAAATTTGATTTTCTGCAGACTTTACTTCCCTAGAAGACCAAAAGCCAGTTTATCCTCTTGCTTTTCAATTAAATTAGTTCCACTAAATTCTTACTTTTAATAATGAGACACACTGATTTTTCTCTTTTCTATTTTTTTTTTTTTTTTTTTGAGACAGAGTCTCACTTTGTTGTCCTTGATAAGAGTGCTGTGGCATCACAACTCACAGCAACCTCAAACTCTTGGGTTTAAGTGATTCTCTTGCTTCAGCCTCCTAAGTAGCTAGGACTACAGAACACCCTCCACAATGCCCAGCTTTTTTTGTTGTTGTTGCAGTTGTTATTGTTGTTTAGCAGACCCAGGCCAGGTTCAAACCCGCCAGCCCCAGTGTATGTGGCCGGCACCCTAACCACTGAGCTACAGGCGCCAAACCAGATATACTGGTTTTTCACACTGTAATATTTGAGCTTTCTACATCAAAAGAGAATCTTTAAAACCCGCCTACCCTTTTCTTGAAAAGTTTTGGAATAATTCCAGTATTTTAATGGCTACAGTCTCCACACTTAGATTATGTTATCATTTTTACTGCAATAAAAGCTATTATATATGTTACTATGCAGACTGAAAAATGGGAAACATAATAATCATTAATAGTGATTATGTCTGGAATTCATATACAACTGTATACCTTATATACAATTTCCACTAGCTTTCATATTTTGCGGGGTATTCACAGAAAATAGATTATTGGAGACTGTTGTCTTTTGTTTGTTTGTTTTTGAGACAGAGTCTCACTTTGTTGCCCCCGGTACAGGTGCCATAGCTCACAGCAGCCTCCATCTCTCGGACTCAAGTGGTTCTCTTGCCTCAGCCTCCCAAGTAGCTGGGACTACAGGCACCTGCCACGACGCCTGGCTATTTTTAAATAGAGACAAGGGTCTCGCTCTGGCTCAGGCTGGTCTTGAACAGGTGAACTAAGTCAATCCACCCCTCTCAGTCTCCCAGAGTGCTGGATTTATAGGTGTGAGCCATCACGCCCAGCCCTGTATCAGTTTTATAAGAAAAAATTAGATAAAGAAGCTTTAATGCAATTATAAAATTACTTCAGTATTTGTAACTTAAACTAAGGCTTAAGGAAAAACTCAAGTTTTTACACTTTATAATTTTAATGAGTTGTATTTTTTTTTTTGCAGTTTTTGGCCGGGGCTGGGTTTGAACCTGCCACCTCCAGCATATGGGGCCAGCACCCTACTCCTTTGAGCCACAGGCATTGCCCTGGATATTTATTTTAATAAAAGTCCTTCCAAAATGTTGTTACCATTCTTATGCTAAGCAGGGGCCCTCAAACTTTTTAAACAGGGGGCCAGTTCACAGTCCCTCAGACCGTTGGAGGGCTGGACTATAGTTTAAAAAAAAACTATGAACAAATTCCTATGCACACTGCACATATCTAATTTTGAAATAAAAAAACAAAACGGGAACAAATACAATCACACCGCTGCATGTGGCCCACGGGGCCATAGTTTGAGGACCCCTGTGCTAGAGTTTGACAGGGAAAACTCTACCACTGCACTGGCCAATAGGGAGCGCATGTGCAGATAGTCAATTAGAATCCAATACAATTAAAAATTCAGGGCAGCGCCTGTGTCTCAGTGGGTAGGGCGCCAGCCCCATATGCCGAGGGTGGCGTGTTCAAACCCGGCCCTAGTCAAACTGCTACAAAAAAATAGCCGGGCCTTCTGGTGGGCACCTGCAGTCCCAGCTACTTGGGAGGCTAAGGCAAAAGAATCACTTAAGCCCAGGAGTCAGAGGTTGCTGTGAGCTGTAACACCACGGGACTCTACCAAGGGCAATAAAGTGAGACTCTGTCTCTTTAAAAACAAAAACGAAAATTAAAAATTCAGTTTCTCAATCCCACTACCCATATTTCAAAAGCTCCTAGTTACATAAGGCCAATACCAGACACATGTGGCTCCTGTACTAGATGGCGTGCAAATATAGAGAATTTGCACAACCCCAGAAGTCCTTTTGAACAGCACTCCTCTAAAGTCAACTATTACTTAATTGTCAAGGTGATTATTCTAACATAGCACAAAATGAGAAGAGTACTTATAATTCTTTCTGCTAAAATTCAACATACTTAATGGGTATTTACAGAAAATGGATTATTGGAGACAGCTGTACTCTTCGACTTAGAAAAAGTCCCATCATTCTAGAATGAGTTTACAATTTTGTCCCTACAGTGCTCCTCACTCAAAGCCACTGTATAACGCTCATGCCAAGGTGCATAGATTACCTGAATTCAAGAATTTGAGACCAGTCACAGCAAGAGTGAGACTCACTACTAAAAATAGAAAAACTAGCCAAGTGTTATGGAGGATGCCTGTAGTCCTAGCTACTCAGGAAACTGAGGCAGGAGGAACTCTTGAGCCCAAGAGTTTGAGTTGAATATCAGGGTGATGGAGTAAGACTTTGTCTCAAACAAAAAAAAAAAGTAAACCAAAAGTCTATACCCTTGGTTCACACTGATGCTTGGTACATATACACTCAGACTTGATTTATAGTGCCAAACTATTTTTCCTGATCTGAATAGTTATTGGAATCAAGTTGTATTATTTTAATCATCAGTCTTACAATTTTCTTCCTGGTCTACAAAGCAAGGGTAAAAAATTCAAGAGAACACTTATAGAAAGGCTGAACTTTATTTCATATTCACTGACCTCATTGGTTTTCACTAATTCTAAATTGAAATAATTCACAAACTCTATTTCAAGTTCCAAAATCACCAATACACAATGAAACTGAAAGCTTTATTCTATCAATGCATAGTAAAGTATAATATTAAGACCCAGTATTTAACCAAGGTAAGTTTGTATAACTCCATCCTTCCTCATTTGAGAGACTGGTAGTCATGCATCATTAAAAGAACAACAGCTCTAGAAACCCACAGAGAGAACATAGTCATTAAATGCTGCAATAGGGTTAAATCATTCCATACATATGCACAAGTGACTGCAAATGTAACACTATACTGATTCTCACCAATTTCTCCATCTTGTCCAAGTTTAGGAATGCTAATAGAAGTTTTGGTCTCCATTTCTATTTTCTTCTTAGTGTCCCCTCTCTTTCCAACTATATGCCTATAATATAAAACAAAAATTAATTTAGCAGAAGGCAATTAAGAAAAAATAAAGTATCCCATCATGTTTAAATCCCCTGCAGTAAAGAGATACTCTCTTACAGAAAAGTCCTTCAGTAAAAGCTCAATATTTGTGGAGGAAATTATAAGTCATCTAACTTTATAGATCACGTTGCATTAAACTCATTGGCAAAAGCTTGCCATATAGCCAATTCAATGTGCAAATAGAACCACCATACCGAACACCTGTTTGCTTCTCAAAACTAGATTTAAAACCCAGGTCTGCAATTCAGTGAAAGGAAAACTGACATAGTCTCAGAGAGCACTTCCAACAACTGATGGGTCTATCATTTGAGAGGAAGAAAACCTTGTGCATTTTGGAAAACAAGCTAAATATATTATGAATTCATGCTAAGGGAATTACCTTTGATCAATTAAACAAGCATACACAGCTTAGCAAAGAGCAGGGTTTACCACTCAGGACAGATTCAAAAGTACGGGGAGTACACAGGTAACCATTAGGCTGAATTCATTTAGATTAGATTTTGGTTCTGCTAAATTCTAATTAATAGGTAATATTTAGTACTGATACCTTAGCAGAACCAAAATCTAATCTAACATCCAAGTAATCTGGCACATAATGAGTACTTAAAATATACAGAAATCAAAAGATCATCCATTTAGAATCAAACATGTAAGGAATTTTTACACACCCTAGCAGTAACAAATATACACATTAAGACAGGTTACACGGAGGGGAAAAACAAACACCAAGTGTATTCATTATTAAATTGGAACTAATCAGTCACCGTCTGTGTGTACATCCAGTAGTAAAACTCAACTCAAGGGAAAGTAAGCAAATGAGAAGGGCATGAGGGGAAGGGTAAATTCATACATAAACAGGTACAATCCACACTATCCAGATGAGGGCACACTTATAACTTTGACTCTAACTGTACAAAAACAATTCATGTAACCAAAACATTTATACTCCCATAATATTCTGGATAAATAAATAAATAAATAAAGGAGTCAAGGTGAGGGAGAGAATAGGACATTGATACTTAAAGATGGGACTCTGCCAACTTCCTCCCTCATTTGCCAGTAAATCAATAAATTTCTCTCTCCTTCTCAAAAAAAAAAAAAAAAAAACCAAACATGTTACATTACTTTACCAAGAAACTGAGCCATGACTTTTTAAAAACATGTTTTTTAGTAAAAAATGTCACTAGAGCCTGATTTGGCCACTTTCCAAAAGAATTTCATCCTTAACAGGTGTTTCAGAATGTTATCAAAGTTGATGAAAATGAAACTATTTGCCTCCTGGAGTTTCCTATGGTTTGTATATTTGACCCCCCCAAATTTCATGTTGAAAAAAAAAATTTCTTTTTTTGTGTAGAGACAGAGTCTCACTTTGTCGCCCTCAGTAGAGTGCCATGGTGTCACACAGCTCACAGCAACCTCCAATTCTTGGGCTTAGGCGATTCTCTCACCTCAGCCTCAGCCTCCAGAGTACCTGGGACTACAGGCGCCCGCCACAATGCCCAGCTATTTTTTGTTGCAGTTTGGCCAGGACTGGGTTTGAACCCACCACCCTCAGTATATGGGGCTAGCACCCTACCCACTGAGCCACAGGTGCCGCCCTAAAAATTTGATTCTCAATGTTAGAGCAGGGGCAAAAAAGAGAGGTGTTTGGGTCATGGAGGCAGATCCCTCATAAATAGGTTGGTTCAATTCTCCTAGTAATGACTGAATTCTTTTAGTTCCTGTGAGTTAAAAAGAGCTCGGCACCTGTCCCTGCCTTGCTTCCACTCACCAAGTGATCTCTGCATGTCAGCTCCGCTTTGCCTTCCACCACGAGTGGAAGCAGCATGAGACCCTGACCAGAAGCTGAGTGCCATGATTCTTGTATAGCCTGCAGAACTGTGAGTCAAATAATCCTCTTTTCTTTATAAATTAACCAGCCTCAGATGTTCCTTCATAGCAACACAACTAAGGATGGACTAATCTCCACATCTAAACTAATCTCCACAGGCTAAGATGGAGATTAAAGGCATATGATTCCACATTCATAAACCATGCTTGGACAGACCTAATTCATCTGGTATAACACTAAAAAACAACTTATGGATTTCCTATACCAGCTTATGTTCAGATATATAAGCCTCAAAGAAGCCAGTTAGCCACATAAGCTGAGAATATTCTTTTAGTAGTTAATATGGTACAGTGGGTAAACTCACAAGTAAACAAGCACATACTGAAGTGATCACAAAGTTTCCAAGTAATTTATAAAGATGATCCTGGAAAAAGAATGTTTAGTCTGTGATAAACATTAGCGATTAATGGAACAGACACCTCCCTTCAAGAAGCTTGCCATCTAGGACAAGAGTCATCAAACAATATATAAGTAAACACATAAATGTAGATTGTAACAAATGCCACAAAGAAAAAGTAGAGGATGTTATGGAGACATAGTAGGGGAACAATGTAGTTAGCAGGGAAGATGGTATCAAAGCAGCCCTCCCTCAGGAAGGAGAATATTGCTAGGTAATGAAGAGGAATGATGCTAAGCAAAAAGAGCAGCATATGCAAAAGCTCTAAGGCAGAAGGAAGCACTATACAGTTGAGGAACTGAAGAAAACCACCAGGGTGTAAGCATAAAGCCAGGGAGATGATGGTATGAGCTGAAAAATGCCAGGCCAGCTAAATCACATTCAAGACTTCAGTCATGGCTCGGCACTTGTAGCTCAGCAACTAGGGCGCTAGCCAGATACACTGGAATCCAGCCCAGGCCTGCCAAACAACAATGACAACTACAACAAAAAAATAGCTGGGCATTGTGGTGGGCACCTGTAGTCCCAGCTACTTGGGAGGCTGAGGGAAGAGAATTGCTTAACCCAAGAGTTTGAGGTTGCTGTGAGCTATAATGCCACAGCACTCTACCAAGGGCAACAAATGAGACTCTGTCTCAAAAAAAAAAAAAAAAAAAAATTACTCCATTGGAATAAAATTCTATCATCAGTGGAAGGCCATTTGATGAATTTTAAGCAGAGGTAGTAAAATAATCAGATTTTCCTTTTAAAAAGATCATTCCAAAGAGGAAGAGGGAAGGGAGGGAGGGGGAGGATGGGTAGAGGGAGGGTGATAAGTGGGACCACACCTACACTGCGTCTTACAAGGGTACATGTGAAATTTAGTAAATGTAGAATATAAATGTCTTAACACAATAACCAAGAAAATGCCAGGAAGGCTATGTTAACCAGTGTGATGAAATATGTCAAATCATCTATAAAACCAGTGTATGGTGCCCCATGATGGCATTAATGTACACAGCTATGATTTCATAAAAATAAATAAATAAATAAATAAATAAATAAATAAATAAATCATTCCACCCTCAAAGTGAAGAATAGACTGGGAAGAGAACAAGAATCAATGTGAAAAGAACAGTGAGTAGGCTATTTTAAGTAATCCACAGAAAAGGCACAGGAGATTAGTGAAGATAGAGATAAGTAGTGGATTCAAAGATATTTATGAGGTAAAATCAATAGGACAGGGGTGGCGAACACGCGGCTAGAGCCGCATATGGCTCCCGGACAAAATGAATGCGGCTCTTTGCCTCTTATCATTATTTTGTATACTGTGGCTCTTTGCCAAGTTTGGATTTTGTTATGCTGCTTCTGAGGAGGGACCTCTGAGGAGCGATCTCCGAGCGCGTAGTCGAACTTGTTCGCCACCCCTGCTATATTGATTCAAATCCTTTCATTGGTCTGTGTACAAATACATTATATGAAAATCTGTAAGTTTTTTATTTAATTGGCTCTAACAACAAATACTTGCTGAATTCTTACAACTTTTTAAATTTACTGTCGCCTTCCCAGCATCTATACAAATGCCTGTCATCAACTCCTGTTCTTTAGGTCTTTACATTCTAGTGAAGACTCATATACAAAGAACATCATTTCTGGAAGGGTAAATATGACAAGTATAATTTAATATTTAAACCAGAACACTGTGGGGAGTAGTTAATAGTCACAGCAGGAGAGCAGACATCAGTAGGGACTGCCTGGGAACAAACTTAAGGAGAAGTTCTGGGCACAAAGTAAGTCGAGGTGATGGCTTGGAAGTGAGATTAAAGGGGACAAAGTCTGAAAGGGTGGGGACAGTCAATATTGAATGGGGCGCAGGGAATGTTGAAGAGGCGGCACTTGATCCTGCATCAGAAGATGAGAAGGGCTCATCTAGAGGAAGGTGGGACGAGAGCAGTACAAGTGGGGTCGGCACCCAGGTCCCGAGCGGAGGGGAACACTGCGTGGCTGCAGCTGAACCTACAAAACAGACCCACGAGAGACGAAGCCAGCCAGGTGGGCTGGAGTGGGTCTGCGGCCCTGGAGAGCCGTGGTAAGGAGCCGGATTTACTCTATACAGAACCACGAGTTTTTGAACACTTGCATCAGGGCATTTAATTAAAGGAGAATATTCACAAAAGTTGTATGAATTTAATGTTCTTCCAGCAGTCTTGTTATATCAATGTACTGACTTGCTATTTCCACAAATGCCAAGATGTGGTTTCTTACTGAAAGTGAATTTTTTTACGAAGTGAATAATGCCTTACCTTTTGCAAAACTCCACGTTCTCACATGTTGGGCACATGGAGGGACATGTTTATTTATTTTCAGTGTGTAAAGTATTTTACTGGAAGATGATGAATCTTTGCAATGATGTTCAGGGGCTATCTTTCTCGATGCAGCATAAGCTTAGCACAAAGCAGTGGGTGAAATAGCTGGAAGGTAGGTCAGTAAAAACTTCACAGGTCAAAAAGCAATTTGCTTGTTAATGTAAAGGCCTGCTTTAAGTTTTTAAAAATCAATCACAGGAAATAGAGGAAATGTGGTTTGACAACAGAGTTAACTAAAACCTCCAAATTTTTGTAGTAAAAAAAAAAAAAATCAGTATGTGGTAATGGTACTTAAACATTAATGCAGCCATAGCTTGCAGCCGTAGATGGAGACATCGTTCTCAAGTAACAGGAAGAGGTCGTGCACTCCACTTTGCTCAGACCACATCTGGAGCAAAGACTAATTAGAAAACTCCTGCAGCGAGAAGACTGGAAATCACGCCGCTGGGGACAAATGGAAGGGAACTGGCTCTGATTCGAACACGGCAAGGGGAGGAGAGAGGAAATTGGATTGTTGGCTTCAAATTCACAGAGAGCCGCTGTGCATATTACATCGTTCTAGATTGCTCTAAACCAGGCTTGACACACTCGACCCAAAGGTTACCTGTGAGCCTCCAGCTGTGTGATACGTCCTGTAATCCTGATTCAGGATAAAATATTAGAAACATGTTTCCACAATGCTGCTACTCAAACGTGCCCTGCTGGTAGATGGATGCCCAGGGAGGAAGGCTGGGAATGGAGAAGCAGCTTCCATAAAAGGAGCGTCAGCCTGCTAGTGTCCCACCTCTGGGCCCAGCAATAACTTCGTGACCAGCATGTCTCACTCTAAAGCAATGCTACCGGGACACAGAAGTCACACTGATAGTGCCATGAGGAAGGTGTCACAGCAGGTGGCTCATGGCAGCCACAGGGATCTTCTCAGTGTCCTGCTGTGAGCAGCCCTTGACAGGTGGTGCCAAGTGAAATGCTGGGTCATCCAGCTGCAAAGAATCCCAAGAACTGGCAAAGCCTGTTTGACGGAGGGAGGGACCCAGAAAAACATCAGAAAGATAATGAAGCCAGACAAATAGGGAAGGCAGCTGACACATCGTTTTCAATGTTATTGAATCTTAACACATACCATCACTCAGCTGAGTGCCTTTGGGGTCACCTGTGCTCACCTACATCACTGAGCTGAGTGCCTAAGGGCTCCCATGCTTACGCCCTTTTACAGGCAAGGGCACTGAGGCTGAAAGGAGTTAAGGACATGTCCCTAAGTAGGGCCATGGAGATTGGAATGTGGGCTGTCTGACCCCAAAGGTGACCTCTTCACCACGACCAGAGACCGCTGAGCCTGGTCAGGGGTGGAGGACGGAGTGCAGGACCGTCCTTGTCTGGAACAGCTGCGAGTTGGACTGAGCTTAAGCATCTGACTACCTTTTCTGCCATTTCTCCACTCTAATGCCAAAAGGGATTTTTTTAATCATTCTTTACTTCTCACTAAGGAGGCAAATGTAACAATCACCACCTCCACTCCCAAGAAATCGTCATGGATCTGGAAGCCCATAATAACAGCCAGAACTTAACTCAAACACACCAGCCCTCAGAAAGGTTGCCTCAAGAGAAAAGATGTTTCGTATATATGGTGTTCAATAATATAGCCATGTCACCTATAGCTTACAAGATTTAGATTTTTACACCTCGTAACATGGTCTCAGATGCATTTTAAATAAACATTTTTGATTTATTATTCCATGGGAAGCCTGAAAGAAGTTATAACCAAAAATGTCTAAAAAGATATTCATTATTAAAGACCAGAAAATACAAAAGGATAAATAAGAATTTCATTTCTCATTTATAGCAATGATTAAACTATACAAATGACACCATAGAGGTGAGTTTGTATTTTCTAAAGGTAGTTGAAAGAGGATCTCCAGTCCTAAACACTTCTGTACGTCCACAGGCAGAGCGGGGATCTGCAGGGTCTGCAGGGTTTGGGGGCATCTGCTTCTCCCCAGAGGGCGGGAGGGCCTGGGACTCTTCCGGGGCCAGCAGACTCACTTGCAACCAGAGGAAGTCCTGGGGGCTTTGTCGTGAGTTTTACACAATGAACCATGATTAGAATGGGAGGCGGTGTCCCCATTTCACAGCTGTTACAAAGACAGAAAGCAATTTTCCTGAAGAACACCATTTATTAAATGCAAGATTGGGGGCCGGGGGTCCCAGTTCCCCAAACCCAGTTGACTTGGTTGGATTACTTGACAGAACTAGAACGATCAACCCAGACTCAGTAGGAATCAACACAAAAGTGGGTGGAAACTGAAAGCAGCAGCGCAGGCGGCGTGAAATAGAAAATGAAAGTCACGGCACAGGCTTTACTACAACAAAGAGAAATTGTATTAATATTTAAGAGCAAAGAGAAAGCTTAGAGCATTGCCGAAGAGAGTTGGAAGTGGGTCCCTCTCTCAAGAGAGAAGAGAGAGACAGAGAGGCAAAGACAGGTGCAGGTGTAAGTGCCGCTTTGCCTCCCGTGGACACTGTAACTCTTTCATTGACCTCCCTGCGCCTCCACATATGACTGCCCTTTTCTACTGGTCATTCATTACCGAGGCCACCTTGAAAACACACATTCCTTTCTACTGGTCATTGATTACCGAGGCTACCCCCAATACACACATTCCTTTCTCTTTCTTGGCAAGAACTGCTGAGTGCTGACCACAGCGCCCCCACGACACCCCTCTGGGTCTCTGGACATCCTTATTTGGCAGACCAGGCTTTCTTCTCATTCCCCTGGCCAACCCTTTCTTCATGTCCCTTCTCAGATTTGAGGTTCAATATCAAGAGATTTAATCTGACTTAATTTTCAGTGCTGGCAGTGCCATCAGAAATCTATTCTGATTTCTCCAATTTCACCGAATTAACTCATTTTAAACTAAGCTCCCTGGTTGTTTTGGCAATATGTTATTTTTTCACACTTGGTTGGCCATATGTAAATTTTATATCATGAGAATCTCTTGTAAAAAGTGGGATTAAAAAATACAGCATTGTCTAAGATTCTCCATGCATTTTTCCCAAAAAGAGGTCCATGTCAGCAATTCGTGACAATGTCCCACTTTGCCTTTACTGTAATTGCAATTAATCACTATTCATTTTTTAAATGCAAGAGATCAGCTTCTCATTTTTAATGGAAAAAAAGGGAAGAAATTTCAAGTTTGAAAATGACCTTGATGGAATATATTGCATAGGATATGAAAAGGCTGGACTTTAACAAATGTAATTAAAAGAAAACTGCTGACCCAAATGAGTGATTTATTGCTTTCTTGATTCCCTCTGATTAGGAAACAGAGAAGAAACAAATAGGAGACATCAAAGTTTAAAAGGACGAACTTTAAGCCAAGTAAAGCAAAGCGTCATCATGAGAATCAAGTGATCAGCAGAGGCAAAGTAGAAAAAAATGGTGAAAAAGTGAGAAAGAAAATGCAATAGCTCCAGAACAGAAGGTGAGAACTCACATCTATGTTTTGGCTTTTTAGTTATAACAATTTCAGACCAAACAAATACACACAGGCCTATTTGTGCACATGTAGGTCTGTGTATATGTGTGTAGGTATTTGGTACAACTTTCCATGTGAATTAGCTCCCAGGTGAGCTCTACGTCCCTTCCTCTGCTGGATGAGAGCACTGAACTGGAGATAACTGAAACCAGCTGCTCAAAGTCACACTGTTACTCGCTGTCAGTAAGAAGAAAAGACCCCACCCGCAGATCAGGGTTCCTCCTATGGAACCACGGTATAGCCAACCTCATTATCCATTACTGGGAAATGTTCATTTCTGCTTCCAGCCCTGGCAAGGACTCAGGACCCCAACTCCCGGGGTGAGGCTGCCTCAAGCCCTGTGTCATGACTGACTGCTGTTCTTACCCACATCGGTGAGGTTTCTGCCTGTGTCTTTTTGGCACCTGTAACTAGTGCAGTGCTCAGAATAGTAGGAGTTTGACAAATAGTTGCTGAAAGGTTAAAAAAGTAAGCCAGATCTGCCATATATATTCATGTTTGGCTGAATATGTGATACCAAGTAAGGGCAATAAAACGAAGGACAGAGACTGAGCTGTTTAAATGGCAGTCCATAAACATAAGGCAGTCCCTTACCCTTCTGGACTGGCCGCTTCTCCACCTGTAATATTCTTATTAGAAGTAAGAATATTAGGATGTTGCGGGTCTAGCCTAATAAGCAAAAGCAAACTCCACACTTGAAAATTGATTAAGGGATCCACAGCTCACTGGAGATACGTGAATATAATGAGAATATGTGAAGATAGTGTATGCAAAAGAGACCAGGATCCTCACAACCAGCTCTGCTAGTCGGCTATGTGTGGGTGAGATGGTCATTCAGCTCACCTACCCTGTGCGTCCCTGAGCACCTCCCGTGACACCTTTAAATGCCTAGAGCTTTGACCTGAGAGAAGAGACAAGAGGTCAGAGAAGTGTCACACAAAAAACAAACCCTCGTAACACAAAGAGAGTCTGGGTTTCTTTTTAAAAGTAATTGAATCCTACCCTGAATTCCTATGACATTATATTTATACTTGTAATTAACATGTTATAATTTGGAATTAGTTAAAGAAGTTGAGAAAGTGGTTTTCCCAAATCCAACATATAAAACTTAACTTTTTTATCTAGTTATTGCAGGAAGAAACATTGCTCGTAACAACCTGCATCAGATCAAATTAATGGCTTCTGTGACATCTCCAATAGGAGAAAAAATCTTCAGGGTAAAAGTGGAAGTATAAACCTGGGATGGAATGGCTGTGGTGATTACATTTTCCAGGAGACAACATTTCCCTTTCCTTAAGTTGACAGAAGCAAGATTATGCATTTCTAGTGAGAATGAATCTTTTTTTCATCTGCCAAAGGCTTGTCTAAACAGAGGAAATTATTTCTTACCTTAAACTCACACAGTTCCTGGCCTCATAATTAATCCCAGAGAAATGCCCACTGGATCAGAACCGAACAGATTAAGGATTTATGGACCTTAACAAAGCCCCGGGCTCCTGAACGCCTGGCTGGCTTTGCTTTAACCCTGATTCCCATGTCCTCCTTCTTGTCTTTTCCCGTCCATCATTCCCATTCTCCATCTTCATTTTCCACGTTTGGCTTATTTCTCACGGCCTTCATCATGAGCCCACGGCTACTTACCCAATACTTCTGAAAGAGGCTGCAAGAGCCTATTTGTATGAAACATCTTTTTATTCCTTATCCCCAATTGTCAATGTTGCTGATCCAGACACTTCTCCCTTCCCTTGAGCTGAGTTAGCAGACTCTTCCTTCCCCAGAAGCAGACTCTGTGCCCGTGGACTCCTGATAACTTCTGCTATGTGGCAATATGATTAATTGTCTTGTGAGTCAAGAACTCCCTTTACTGGGAACTATTCAAGTTGAGGTTCAATTTCCATCTTTCATGGGTGCTTCTGAAATCTTCTAACAGTGGAAAATATTTTAGAGAACACAGCTCCAGGGGTGGTCTCTTTCTTGTGGTCCTAATTGCTTTGAATCTATGGTTTTATCTAAATCCTTCTTCTGGGTCTGCTTCATAGTCACACTCAGGAGGCATAATACCATATCATTTTACAGTTTGAGACAAAAAGTGACTCTTCAAGATAAGAAAGTCATTAAGACTTTGGGGGACAAAAAGAATTCACCTCAGAGAATGCCATGTAGAGGAACTGGCTATACCTCAAGTCCCTGAGCCCTTCAGATGCCTCTCACACCACCACCACCACTACTCGCATCTCCTGTCTGCAGCCCAGAGAAGTTGAGGGGAGCATCAGGGGCCAGTGTCATGAACCGCATGTCTAGCTTCAAGCATTTGTCTGTTCCTCTCTGGGTCTCCTTTGTCTATCATATAATTGGGGAGGAAAGTAAGTTAATCTCTAGCTCCCACTGGTCTGATCATGGGGTGATGAGGTCTCAGGCTCTGTGATAAGCATGGCGGAACCCATCAAGTCCAGAGCATGTGTGAGTGGTTTTAGGAGAGGCACATCTCTGGGAAGCTTTCACATTGTTACCTAACTTATGGACCTATTTGGCTCATGACCTTATGGCACCATTTTGATACACCACCTTTTTCTCGGTTAGCCTTGTCCTCCTTCAGCTTGTAATTTCAACTGACGTGTGTGCTGGCTCATCCTCAGGAACTGCTGGGTATTGACACACAAACCTCCAGGCAGAGAGCCAAAGGCCTGCTGCCCATACCACCCATGAACATCCTTTCTCTCCTGGGAGCTTCCTTCATAAAGACAGTGTCTATGGTTCTATAATGGGAACAACACAAGTAAGGCTTTGTTCCCAATCTCCACAACCTCATGATGGAGAAAGGAAGATAAGACAGGATAACACCATCAATAACAAGTGCCATCGGTAGCACTTGGAAGGGTTAACAAATCTGTCATTTTTATACCGGTCTGTGAAACTAGTGTATGATGCCCCATGATCATATCAATGTACACAGCTATGATTTAATAAAAAAAAAAAAAAAAGAAAGAAAGAAAAAGAGCCAATTGTCAGGATTTATAAAACACAAGGCAGAATTATTTTTAGTTTTAAATTGGGATTTTACCCCCATATTACTCCCTACATTCATGTGATGACATATGAGGTATGACAATTAAGTTCACAAACTCGTCCTAGAAAAAGTGCTATATACCTCATTGATGAATATCATTGCTGTCACCTTCGAAGTATTCCCATTGGGAAATTATGCACTGATGCTAGTGTACCCTTCCAAGCAATTTTGGAACTCTTTGTCTGGAATAGCTATCAGAGCTCTCATTGTGCAAGGTCTAATAATTACATTTGTGAACTTGCCACTGTGCACGTATGTTGGCAGCATTGTACAAACGTTTTGTAACCTTGCTGTATCAGTGTCTCACAGCGGTGTTCGTGTCAGTGTGTTGTGGTGTCTTGCTGAGTGACATTCATTATAGTTGTTGCATGTTTTTGTGTGCCATATGATGACAGTTCTGATGGGCATTCCAGAAGAGCTCCAAAATCACTTTGAAGGGTGGACTAAGCACTGGCATCGGTGCATAGCTTCCCAAGGGGAGTGCTTCCCACGTGACCAGAGTGATACTCAGCAGTGAGGTATGCAGCACTTGTTCTAGGATGAGTTCCCAAACTTAATTATTAGGCCTTGTACTTCCCATCAAACAATATTCCTCATTTGGCTTACTTTTGTCCTTATGAAACATTTAAAGTACACTTTCCCTTCGCCCAAGTAAGTCCTACCCTATACATAGGACAAATTCCACAAATGTCTTCTATGACTCTTGTCATCATTACTTTAGCATACACTATTCTCCTCTCCCTTCAATTTATATAGCACTTAATAAGTGCAGTGTGATCCTATGATCCTATATGCTAAACGAAAAAGGGTTTTACAGCCTCCTGTTTTATAGGAAGAATATTAAATTTGGATTAAATTTCCTTGGATAAAGTGCCACTTCATTGATTAATAAACTGAGTTGCTTACTCTCTGCACTTCAGTTTCCCTTTTAAAAAATTATAATAACAGCTGCTTCAAATGATCATTTAACCAGTTCAACCAATAATCATGATTAAATTTTACTTTTTTCCAGTTAGTATTCTAGATCTTTCTTTAATAAACGCAAGCAAACAACAATGAAAACATAATGTGAAAGACTTCTAGCTTCAACTCCAGCACCCAAAGAGCCTGGAAGTCATCACTCTCATCTTTACAATAAGAAAAACCTGGACAAAGTAAAAATCAATGACTCTTGCTAGGCCCATTAGAGAACCACCCCTGCCCCCAAATTCTGAAGAAATGGACGCATACGAAGAGTCACAGCTGAGATCTATTACCTGGAGCAGAAGATGCTAGAGCCAAGAACTTTCAGGAACACTTAAATTGTCAACTAGATGCATCAGATGACTCAGGCTGGTTGTGAATATGACCAGCATGAGCATAATAAACACCTTGATGCTTCATTATCAGAGGTTGGACACAACCACACTTCCACAAGACTTACTAAGTTCTCCTGAAGAAGATCTGAGCAAAATGTACTCATGGATCTGGCAGAGAGGAAGAGTACATTGTAAAATATTCCTATGATGGTTTCCACAATACAAGCCTGGTCTCTGGGGGAAGGACTTTGCCAGAGCTTTACCCAGCAAGTGTAGGGGAACTTAACTCCCTCTACCCTTCTTTCTCACCTAATAGGGAAAAATGCATATAATTGGAATATCAGAAGGAGAAGAGAGACCTGAACAGAAGAAAGAATTGTAGTAATAAGGGCAAAAAACTTTCTAAAAATAAAAGGCAACATCAACCAGTACCTAAAAGTTCCAAGACCACAAAGCAGGAGATAGACCAAAAACAAGTGTAGTGTATATATGTAATGAAATGTTAGCATAGATATATTTAGAATAAGATAATAGACAAATATATGCCATGATAACGGTAACATGAGAAAGTTAGTGTGGCTATATTGCAGACAATGCAGGCAGGCTTCAGAACAAGTCAGATTATCACAGCTAAAAGAGTCCTACCTAATGATTAGAAGGATAATTCTCCAAGGAGACATAGCACTCCTTAGCCTGTATGCACCAAGTAACAAAGCAAAAAAATACATGACTCAAGAAAATTGTCAGAACTCAAAGGAGAAATAGCCCAATCTACCATTATCCTTGGAGAAGTCAATAACCTCTGTCAGTAATTGATAGACCAAGTAGAGAGTAGATCAATAGGGATGCAGATGGCCTGAACAGAACTATCAATCAATTTAACTGATTTTTGTAGAATACTTCACCCAATACCAGCAGAATACACATTTTTCTCAGGCTCAAATGTCACATTCACCAAGAGAGACCACAGTGGGGGCCATGAGAAACACTTTCACAAATTTAAAGGAACAGAAATTACATGAAGTACAGGCATACCTCAGAGATATTGTAAGTTTTGTTTCAGACTACTGTAATAAAGATAATATCACAATAGAGTCACCCAAATTTCTTGGTTTTCAATGTATATAAAAGTTATACTTACACTATATGTAGTCTATCAAGTGTGTAATAGCACTATGTCAATAAAAACAATATGCACACCTTAATTTTTAAATACTTTCTTCCTAAAAAAAAAAAAAAAAAAAAAATGCTAAGGATCATCTGAGCCTTCAGGAAGTTGAAATCTTTTTGCTAATGAAGGGTCTTGCCTTGACACTGACAGCTGATGAGGCTGGTTGGTGGTGACTGAAGTGGCAACCACCACTTTTATTGAAGACGGCAACAAAGTTTACCACATCGATTGAGTCCTACATTTCATAAAAGATTTGTCTGTAGTATGTGATGCTGCTTTTACCCAAAGTAGAACTTCTTTCAAAATTGGAGTCAATCTTCTCAAATCCCAATGCGGCTTTATAGACTAAGTTTATGTAATGTTCTAAATCCTTTGTTGTCATTTCAACAATGTTCACAGCACCTTCACCAGGAGTAGATTCTATCTCAAGAAACCACTTTCTTTGGCCTCACCTTTTATCATAAGATTGCAGAAACTCAGTGCACCTTCAGGCTTCACTTCTAACTCTGGTTCTTTTCATAGTTCAACACCATCTGCAGTTCCTTCCTCCACTGAAGTCTTGAAACCCTCAAAATCATCCATAAGGGTTGAAATCAACTTCTTCCAAACTCCTGTTGAAGTTGACATTTTGACATCTTTTCATGAATTACAAATGTTCTCAATGGTATCTCAAATGGTAAATTCTCTCCAGATGGTTTTTAATTAACTTTGCTCGGATTCAGCAGAGGAATCACCAGAGCTGTAGCCTTAAGAAATGTATTTTTAAAATAATAAGACTTGAAAGTCAAAATTACTCCTTGATCCATGGGCTATGGAATGGACACTGTGTCAGCAGGCATGAAAACAGCATCAATCTGCTTGTACATCTCCATCAGAGCTCGCAGTTGGCGACATACATTTTCAACAAGCAATAATATTTCGGAAGGAATCTTTTTTTCTGAGCAATAGGTTTCAGGTATTGTTCCATTTATAGAGCACAGGAAGAGAAAATTTAGCCTAATTCTTGAGAGCCTTAGGACTTTTAGAATGATAAACAAGCATTGACTTCAACTTAAACTCGCCAGCTGCGTTAGCTCCTAACAAGGGAGTCAGCCTGTCTTTTGAAGCTTTGAAGCCAGGCATAGACTTTTCCTTACTCACTATGAAAGTTGTAGGTGGCATCTTCTTCCAGTGGAAGTCTGTTTCATGTACACTAAACAACTGTGGTTTGGTGTAATCGCCTTCATCAGCCATCTTGGCAAGATCTAAGGGATAACTAGCTGCAGCTTCTCCATCAGCACTTGCTGCTTCCCCCTGCACTTTTATGTTATGGAGAGAGTATCTTCACCTAAACCTCATGAACCAAACTCTGCTAGCTTCTAACTTTTCTTCTGCAGCTTCTTCAACCCTTACAGCCTCCATAGAGAGTTAGCGCCTCGCTCTGGGCTAGGCTTTGGCTTATGGGGATGTTGTAGCTGATTTGATCTGGACCTCTGAAACTTTCCCCATATTGGCAGTAAGGCTTTTTAGCTTTCTTGACATTTGTTAATTCACTTGGGCAGTATTTTTCATTTTCTTCAAGAACTTTTCGTTTGTATTCACAACTTGGCTAATTGATGCAAGAGGCATAGCTTTTAGGCTATCAACTTTTGACACATGTTTCTTACTAAGCTTTGTTATTTCTAGCTTTTGATTTAAAATGAGAAACAAGTGATTCTTCATTTGACTTGAACAATTAGAGGCCACTATGGGGTTATTACTGGCCTCATTTCAATATTGTGTCTCAAGGACAAGGGAGAGAGAGAGAGGAACAGGCAGCCAGTAGAACATTCAGAACACACACATTTATCATTGTTTGTCATCTTACACTGTCACGGTTCATGGACATGAAACAGTTACACCTGTAACATCAAAAATCACTGATCACAGACCACCATAACATATAATAATAAGGGAAAAGTTTAAACATCATGAAAGTTACCAAAAGGTCACACAGAGACACACAGTCAGCACGTGCTGCTGGAGAAATGGAGCCACTGGATTTGCCCAGGGAAGGATTGCCACAAACCTTCAATTTGTAAAAACCACAATACCTGCAAAGGGCAATAAAGCAAAGTATGCCTATAGGTCCTGAGACCACAATGGAATCAAACTAAATATTAGAAACGGAAGATATTTGGAAAGCCCCAAATATCTGGAAAGTAAACAATATGCTTCTGAGTAACCTATAGGTAAAGAAAGTCTCAGGAGAAGTCACAACTTATTTAGAGCTAAATAAAAATGAAAACAAAAATTACTAAAATTGGGGGGATGTAGGGAGAGTAGTGCTTAGAAGGACGTTTAAAGAATTCAATGCATATATTTTTTAAAAAATAAATATCTAAAACCAATAATCTAAGCCTCCACCTTAAGGAACTAAGAAGATTAAATTAAGCCTAAATCAAAGCAGGAAAAAAAATAATAATAAAAATTAGATCAGGGAACTTCTACTTCCAGGAAGAGGGAGTTAATGTACCTTGTCTATGTTTCCACTAAGTACATCTAAAAACCTGAGAATGTAAAATCCATTAATAAAAACAGAATCAGACAGCCCTTGGGGCAGCAAATGCAGACTTGGGAGCCCAGGCTCTGAGGGATTCTGCAACGCTGAGCTCCCTGGATTTTCCTTTTGCCTTGTATACATCAGTTTTAGAGATAAAGGGCACACTTCATGTCTAGCCAAGGAAGGGGAAACCTAAAGAACTTTCAGGCAGTAACTGCTCCATTGCAGACAACACTCGGCAAACCCCCTACATGGCCCAGGGAGAAGCCAAGGTCTCCACCTCCCATAGTTGTCATCTGACACCCTGCAGGAGGGGCCTCCCTCCCCGCCCTCTGGCAGTGAGTGCCCATCATCACTGTGTCAGTGGGGATCCCCCCCCCCATGGAGAACTCGGACACCACCCACACCGGGAGAGACGGGAACCCTCCAGGTTGGGGTCAGACTTAGTGGAAGGTCAGGGCTTTCCCCATCATGGTGGCAACTGGGCCCTCACCATAGCAGTGTTGGTGAAGACCACATGGGGAGCCAGACTTCCAGACCCACTAGGCAGTAACAAGGAGCTGCCCTGGTTACCCACAGAGACCAAGTCAGGAACCTTGAACTTCACCTCCACTTGGCAGCAAGGAGGCAGGGCCCCTGCCCCATCCTTGTTCAGAGCAGTGTCAAAGAAAGCTAGCTAAAACTGAAGGTTTAAATACCAGCCAGGGTCTCAGAATGTAATACAAAAATGTCCAAGTTTCAAATGAAAATTAAAGAACCAATGTCATCTCAAACTGAATATAAACAAGAAATCAACAGATGCCAACTCCAAGATGGCAGACACATAAGAATTATATGACAAAGATTTTAGAGCAATGTAATAGAAATGTTTCAAAGGGTGGACTGGAAATTTATAAAAGTCAAACTATGTAATCAAAATGTATGTACCCCAGAATATACTGAAACCTTTTTTAAAAGCTTCAAAGAGCACTGGGTGGCACCTATGGCTGAAAGGAATAGGGCGCCAGCCCCATATACCGGAGGTGATGGGTTCAAACCCAGCCCCAGCCAAAAAGAAAAAAAAAAAAAAAAGCTTAAAAGAGCAAATTACAAGCATGCTTAACACAAATTTAAAAATAGAAAGCTTAAACAAAGAAATACAGAGTCTCAGCAAAGATACAGATGACATAAATAAGAGCAAAGTAGAAATTTTAGAACTGAAAACTCCAGTGATGAAACATGAACCTTAGTGGATACTTCCCATGCATCAAACAAGAGACCAAAAAGAGACCAGCAAAATGTATAAACCAAAATCTGATAGGACTGAAAGGAGAAATACACAAATCCTCAGTTACTACTGGAGACCCCAACACTCCTCTCTACGCAACTGAAAGAATAGACAAAAAATCAGCAAAGAACTCAACAACACTGCCAATCAGCAGGACTTAATCAACATGTAGGTGACACTCTAGCCAGCTAGAATAGAGACACATCCTTTTCAAGGGGCTACAAGAAGCAAGTACCAAAATAGACTATATCCCTGGGCATTAAACGATCTCAGTAAAATTAGAAGAATTGACATCATACAGTGTGCTTCTCACTACCACGGAATTAAACCAGAAAAAAATAATAGAAAGATAATAGAAAAATATTTAAAGACTTGGAAATTAAAAAACACACTTCTAAATAAACCATGAATAAAAAAATAAATTTCTAATTGTTTATCACAGCTCAATTTTCAGTCACCAAAACGTGGAAACAACCTAAATGCTCACCAACCCAGGAATGGATTAACAAGCTGTGATATATGTATACCATGGAATACTGTTCAGCCATTAAAAAAGACGGAGACTTCACATCTTTTGTATTAACCTGGATAGAGTTGAAATACATTTTTCTTAGTAAAGTATCACAAGAATGGAAAGGCAAGAATCCAATGTGCTTAATATAAATATGAAGCCAGTAGACGATCTAAATGCTCACACAGGAGAAAAACTCAAATCAATTCAAGATGGAGGAAAGGGGAAAGAGGGACCAGGGAAAGGGGAGGAGGAGGAAGAGGGAAGATGGTGGTGCTCCCACTTAATGGGCACAATGTTAGGGTGTATGGCACACCTCTTGGGCGTGGGACACAATTATAAGAGGGGTTCTACCTGACAAATGCAAACACTGTAACCTAGTTCTTTGTACCCTCAAATTAACCTGAAATGACAAAAATAAACAAATAATAAATAAATCTCAAAAAATGCATTAAATGAAGAAAAATGATAACTGAACAAAAATTTTGGAACACAACTGAAGCACTGATGCAAGGAAAATTTATGGCACCCAAATGCCTATGTTAGAAATAAAGAAAACATCTTAAATCAATCATTTAACTTTCCACCTAAAGAACTTGTAAAATAGAAGAGCAAAGGAAACCCAGAGCTAGCAAAGGAAGGATATGATAATTAACGGAGCAGAAATCCATGCAATGAAGACAGGAAACAACAGAGAATAAATTAAAATGGGAAGCTGACAAGGACGTGGAGTGGTAGTAACTCCCGGCCACTGCAGGAGGGAACGTGGGGCAGCCATGTTGGGAGCTTCTTACAAAGCTAAACTTCGTTTTGCTGCAGGATCCAACAATAAGCGTCCTACATATCTACACAACTGATTTGAAAATATATGTCCACTCAAAAATTTCCACATTGATGTTTGCTGTAACGCTACTCGTAATCACCAAAAATGGGAAACAGCCAAGATGCCTTTCAATAGATCATAAATCATGGCTTATCCACCCTGTGAGTGTTACTCACTGATAAAAAGAGATGAGGTATCAATCTGGGAAAAGACATGAGTCAATTTTAAATGTGTATTGCTAAGTAATGGAAAGCAGCTGGCAAAGGCTGTGTTTTATAAGATCCCACTTACACGGCACCTGGAAGAGACTAAAGCACTGGCCACACCTGTCAGTGAGGTAGAGAACAGGTAGTGGCCCTCAGAAAGAGGGAGCACATGAGAGAGGACCCGCAGCAGCAGAGAGCATGCGTGGCATCAGACCTTCGCTTCTCATACCATCCTCTAATGCAAGAAACCAGAGCTCCTGGAGAAATGCCTGATTCTAGACCCAGAGCAGAGATGAGTAAGATGACTCCAGAGCACCTTGTAGTGCCGAGAAGGAAGAAAGTGCCCCTAAGCCCCACAGAATATGGGCACGTCTGGGGACGCAGCACACAACTGGAAGAGCTGCCAAGGGCCGAAGCTGGCACAGCTTCAATGAGGTAAAGCAGCATCACATCATAACCCAAAGGATAAAGTAATTGTGTAATTTAATACTGATATAAATAAATTATTCAGTGAATAGTAGGTGGGGAGAAGAGACATCTTCCATGCAGAAGAATTCCAAACAATGTATACAGCTACTTCTCAAGGAAGAAAATGAGTAACTCTCAACTTCTTAAGTGTGGATGGCACTAGGGACTTCCCTCCAAAGAGTGCTGTGGGGAGAGTAACTTTGTAATGGAAAACCTGCAAACACTACCTCAGCCAGGTGATGAAACATAACACCAACAGTCATGAATCATATTAAGAGTTTGTACCTTTTCTATACCGTGATGAACGTGGCACTCTAACTCCACAATCTTCCTCCTCAAAAGCCCACTACCAAATCCAATTATAATATAAATATCAGACAAACTCTAATCGAGGGACATTCTACAAAACATCTAATCAATACCTCTCAAAACAGTCAAAGCCATCAGAAACAAAAGTTGGCCAGGCATAGTGGCTCACACCTGTAATACTAGCACTCTGTGAGGCCAAGCCAGGTGGATGGCTTGAGCTCAGAAGTTTGAGACCAGCCTGAGCAAGAGCCAGACCCCATCTCTACTAAAAATAGAAAACTACTCAGGTGTGGTGGTGAGTACCTATAGTCCCGCTACTTGGTTGGCCAAGGCAGGAGGATCATTTAAGCCCAAAAGTCTGAGATTGCTGTGAGCTATGATGTTCCAACACTCTACCCAGGGTGACAGAGTGAGACTTTGTCTGAAAGAAAAGAAAGAGAAGGAAAGAAAAGGAAAGAAAGGAAGGAAGAAAATTCTGGGAAATTGTCACTCTAAGCAAAGCCTAAGGAAACATGCCTGCCCAGTGTAACATGGTATCCTTCATGTGATCCTAGATCAAACAAAAAAAAGGCATTAGGTAAAACTAAGGAAATACGAATAAAGCATGGGCCTTAGTTAATAGTAATGTTTCTATACTGGTTCACTAATTATGACAAATATATCATATAATTATAATTTTATGAATAAAGAGGCTTGGCGTCTATAGCTCAAGTGGCTAAGGCGTCAGCCACATACACCAGAACTGGTGGGTTCAAATCCAGCCTGGGCCTACCAAACAACAATGACAACTACAACCAAAAAATAGCCAGGCATTGTGGCGGGCACCTATACTTCCAGCTACTCAGCTACTTGGAAGGCTGAAGCAAGATAATCGCTTAAGCACAGGAGTTGGAAGTTGCTGTGAGCTGTGATGCCATGGCATTCTACCCAGGGCAACAGCTTGAGGCTCTGTCTCCAAAAAAAAAAAAAAAAAAAAAAGCAAGGAACCAGGCTAACTCTCACCAGAATTTAGGCTAATAGTTTCATGAACTTACCAATATAACTACTACTTTCACAAAATTGAAACCACCTCTTTGAAAAGGACACTAGCATGATCCCAAAATCTGAGTCATGAGTCATGAATGCTTGTAACTAAACTCTGCATTGGCGTCTTTAAGTCCACGCAGTACCAAGAGCTGGGAAGCAAATGTGGGCGTCTCCTGCTTGACACAGGAATTCCTTTCTGAAAGTCAGATGTTTGCACCAAAACCAGGATTCCATATCCTACTATATTTAATGCAAACCGTATAAACAAAAATCCTCCCACCAATTTTCTTGAAGACAACTAAAACAGCAGAACATCTGCATATAAATAATAAGCTGCCAAGTTAAGACACAAAAAGCAAAAAGAAACTGCATAGCAACCACCAGCATGATTGTTAATAGTTACTTTGGATGCAGTAAAAGGTCTTTGTTAACAGAACGTTTGAGGTGCACAAAGCCTTTCACAACATCCACAAGTGATTTGCACAGTCTGCCAATTACGTTTTAAATGTAATAGAAGCGTGTGAACATCATTTTGCTAAAATACATATTAAGTTTGGGGAATATTAATACGAAGTTTTTCCTACATAAATATTGGCAAAAACCCTCAATAGTGAGAAATATGTTTTCTGAAGCTTATACATTAAAAACCAAAGGAAACAGATCAAAACACACACACATATTCACATGAAAAAATATACTAACCCACATCACATAATGCAAAAAAAATCAGTATCAATGGGTTGCATATCTAAATGTAAATAGTAGAACAATGACTGCAGAGGACATTGTCATGACCTTGAAGTAGGCAAGATTTCTTACAAAGGACAAAGAAAAACACTAACTACAAAAGAAAAAAGTCATAAATAAATCATATTAAAATTAGGCTCCATTCGTCAAAAGACACCATCAAGGGAGTTAAAATGATGCAAGCCACAGAGTGGGGAAGGTGATCATAACAAATATATTCAACAGAGAATTACTATCCAGAATATATAAGGATCTCCTGCTAATCAGTAAGAAAAGGATCATGTACCCCATACATGTATACAGTTATTATTTTAATTAAAAATTAATAAAAAATAAAAAAGAACACGTGAAAAATGGACAAATGACTTCAGCTGACACTGCACAAGAGATCCTAATAGCCAAGGAACATTACAAACTGCACAGCTTCACTTGCCACCAAAGGTCAATACCACCCTTTCCCCACTACAATCAACTAGTTAAGGATGTGGAGAAAACCAAGATCTGATATATTGCTGGTTCGAATGTAATTGTTACAACCACTTTGGAAAAGTCTGAAGTTATCTATGATGACTAAAGCTATGAACACCTCAATGACCAGCAGTCCCATGCCTAGAAACAAACTAAATGCCAAACAGAAACGCATACATGTGCTTTCCAAAAGATGCACACTAGAATGTTTACAGCAGCGTTATTCACTGTGGTCCTAACATGGAAAGAACCAATGTCTGTTCCCTGTAGAATCATTCTCTATTTGCACAATGAAAGACTAGAGAAATATTCAGTCTTCAACTGTGTGTAATAAGAGGGTGGAATCTCTCAAGCATAATGTTAACCAAAAATTCAAACCACAAAAGAGCACATACAATACAGTTGAATTTATATAAATTACAACAAAAATAATTCATGCTATCAGAAGGGAGGATGATGGTTACCTTTGGAGAAGGTAGTTTCTGGAAGGCTAAGAAAGGCGAACCTGTAGGGTGGCAGAAGTGGTCTGTTTCTCCAGCTGAGCATGGTTGCAGGCAGGTGTGGTCATGTTCCTCTTCTGAAAATCAGTCAAGCTGGCCATTGATGGCAGGTACCTGATACAGAGAGAGAGGGTGGCAGGTAGAGGCATGCATGTGTCACACGTATCCACATATATACACATACATGGATTTCAGTAAAAATTAAAGGAAAATAAATAGCTTATTCAAAATGTATTAATATTCCTTTCATGAACAGCAGAACGTCTACTTGCCTTTTTAGAGTCTGACCTACAGAAACCTGGAAGGTTGTCACCAGCTTTAAAACTTTTAAATGATTGGCCAATGCCCTTAAGGTCCAGAGCCTTCAGTAAGAGTGGGCCCCAACCAGTGTAATTGGTGTCCTTCTAAGAAGTGGAAACTTGGGCAAAGAGACCCCAGGAGAACCCTGACACAGCAGGAAGAGCTTGTGAGGAACAGCAGGGCCGTGGCTGTCTACAGGTCAAGGCAAGAGAACTTGGAAGAAACCATCCCTGCCAACACCTTGACCTTGGACATCCGGGCTCCAGCATTGTACGAAAATAGATTTCTGTTGCTATAGTGACCTACTATTTGTTAGCGCCGCCCCAGGAAGCTCCCATGCCAGAGTTTCAGTCCTGAAGACGTAAGCAGAGAATGTCACTGTGAGCTGCTCATTATGGTCACCCCAGTGCTCTCCAGCAAGCCTGAGCCTTTCTCCCTGAAACCACTTCAGGAAGAATCCGCTTCACAGGTGTTCTGAGGCTAACCTCCAGGACCTCATTACTTGGGTTTTCCAGCCATTAGCTTCTGTCTCAGCGATCCCTTTGTGTGGCCTCGCTGCCCCCACTTCTCTCCGCTCCCTCGACTCCTCCGCTCTCTGTCTGCTGAACCTCTCATTCCTGTTTGTGGATGAACTTATTTTTAATATCATGGGATATTTCAAATTTCCAACAAATTTGTCCAAATAATTGGAGGAAATTTTTTGTATCTCGTGTACTTTCAGCCTTCCCTAAGAGGTATTTTCTCAAGGATTTGTGAATATGGTTAGTTGATTTTGTTCACGGTTTTGGGTTATAGTTCTCATGGCTGTGCTGAAATGACAGCCTTCTCCTCTCCAGGCTGAGGGGCCTGTGCCGTGCCCAGGGCTCAGACCCGCCGCACAGTCCTGAGTTGCTGACAGGCACTGTCCATCAGAGCCTCCTTCTGAACACGGTCCACTGCTCCTGACCCCTTGACACACACACATGCCTCTCTCACCCAGGTGACCCGACACCAGCCCTGCAGCATAGTCACACTCATCCAGAATAAGTCCTCTTTCTAGTATTTAAACCAAAAATGCTATGGCATGCCCAAATTCACATAGCCAGAGGGTGGCAGAACCCGGGTTAAATCTCGGGTTAAATTTTAGGAAGATCCATTGGTCCCCATCATGTGTGTTCCACCCTCTCAGCAACCATGACGATTGACCCCAACAAGCTGTAGGATGCTCGTTATTGATTTAAGAGAAACACTTCCCTTTCCCTCAAAATCAAATACATCTTTCTCCATGTAATCTCCCTCCCTGCTGTCACAAAACAGCTGAGAAAACTTAAAGCAGCCAAGGCACCCAGTGTCTTTTGATACTTGCCCATGGCATAGGAATCTTAGCAGGCATGATGCAATAAAAGTCATCTTTAAGAATTATTATGATCCTGGCACTCTGGGAGGCTGAGGCTGGTGGATTGCTTGAGCTCAGGAGTTTGAAACTAGCCTGAGCAAGAGCAAGAACCTGTTTCCACTAAAAAAGAATAGAAAAACTAGCCAATCATCGTGGTGGAAGTCTGTAGTTCCAGCTACTTGCAAGGATGAAGCAAGGGGATTGATTGTCTGAGCCCAAGAGTCTGAGATTGCTGTGAGCTGTGACACCACAGCACTCAACCCAGAGTAACAGAGTGAGACTCTATCTCAAAGAAAAAGCAATAGTTATTTTTTGAGGGGCCTCACTTTTTGAATCAAAGGAAAAAAAGAACTTGCCTAGCTGAGATATACATGGAAAAGCAGCCTTTCCATAATGCTTTAAGACATGTATAACAAATACATTAACATTCCTCAAGCCATTAAGCGCCAATGAGCATGGAGAAGTAATTACTTTTTGAGATCCTCAAAAGATCTTAAAATTTGAAAGAAAATTATTGCTAAAAAGTAACTTTAGAACTGATACACAGTTAAACCTTGATTTGATATTGATTGCTGAGCTAAGATCTGTCTTTCCAGATGGAGAAATTTTTTTTTTTTTTTTAGGATTTTTTTATTTTTATTTTTTGTATAAACTTCAAATTTTTTTTTTCTTTATTTTTTATTGTTGGGGATTCATTGAGGGTACAATAAACCAGATTACACTGATTGCATTTTGTAGGTAAAGTCCCTCTTACAGTCGTGTCTTGCGCCCAAAAGGTGTGGCACACACCAAAGCCCCACTCCCCTCCCTCCTTCCCTCTCTTTGCTCTTCCTTTCTGATTTCATTTCTTTTTTAAATCATGAGTGAAAATAAAAA
>CAUYPK010018374.1:0-37625 GCA_963574355.1 Loris lydekkerianus
GACATTTTTAATCCTTTTGCGATTGTGGAAGTTGGAATTTGATCAAAATTTTCTGGGTGGGTTTACTTTTATGGTGGAGGATTACTCTGGTCTTTATGGAGGATAGGTCTGAAAATATTCTGGAGAGTTGGTTTAGTTATGGCAAATTTCTTTATGATGTGAATGTCATTGAAGTATTTAATTTCTCCATCATAAATGAAACTCAGTTTAGCTGGGTACAGGATCCTAGGTTGAAAGTTACTTTGTTTTAGGAGATTAAAGGTCTATGACCATCTTCTTCTAGCTTGAAAGGTTTAAGCAGAGAGATCTACAGTTATTCTAATATTCTTGCCCTTGTAGGTGATGATTTTCTTTTGTCTGGCTGCTTTCAGAATTTTCTCCTTCATATTAACTTTAGTGAAATTGATTATGATGTATCTGGGGGATGTCTTATTTGGGTTGAGTCGTGCTGGAGTTCTGAAACTGTCTACTATCTGAATTTCAGAATCTCTTGGCATGTCTGGAAAGTTCTCCTTCATAATCTCATGGAGAAGAGACTCTGTGCTGTGCAAAGCCAGTTTGTTGCTTTCTGGGATTTCTATAAGACGAATATTGGTTTTCTTCAAATTATCCCAGAGCTCTTTGAGAGAGTAATCTATTTTTGCCCTCCATTTCTCATCCTCTTTGAGAGTTTGGGAGCGTTCAAAAACTTTCTCTTCAATGTCAGAAATCCTTTCTTCTGCTTGCTCCATTCTGTTACTGAGGGATTCTACTGTGTTTCTCAGATCTTTAAGGGATGCAACTTCTTGTCTCAATGATTCAAAATCTTTGGTCATTTGGTCTTTGAATTTGTTGAGTTCTTGAGATATCTTTTGGGTTACTGCTTGGAATTCTAATTCGATCTTATTTGCTATCAAGATTCTGAATTCGATTTTTGACATCTCAGCTATTTGTGCATGGGATCTTGTGCTGTGTCTGCCCCATTGATCCTTGGGGGAGTTGATCTACTCTGATTATTCATATTGCCAGAGTTTTTCTGTTAATTTCGCCTCATGATAGTTTTTCACCATTTCCTCTGGCCATCCTCAGAGTTGAGGAGGTGTCTCTCCAAGATTAAACCCCAGGGGGATCGCTCTATTGTTGCTGGATATTTGTAGGTAGTGACCCTGTGTAATTTCTCTGGGGCTGCCCCAGCGAGGGAGTTCTGGTTGTGGAAGCAGCTCCAGAGTGTGACACACCTGGATCCAGCAACAGGGTGGGAGGTGGTGCGCATGGTTCTGGGAGTGCCTGGCACTCAGTGACTTTGGCACAGAGAGCCCAAGGCTCCAGCAGTCTCTGGTCAGGAGAAGGGCTCTGTGCAGAGGCAAGGAGGGTTCCGGAGGGCATGAGGCTACCAGAGTCCCTGGCCAGATGTGTGGGCTGGTATGGAGGCAGAGAGGGTACAGGAGGGAGGACGCAGGGAACAGGCTCCCGTAGTTCCTGGTCCGGGTATGCGAAGGCCCGGTGGGCAAAGTTCTTATGGAGGTCTGGTCAGCGCCAAGCCCAGGAGTTTGAGGTTCCTATGAGCTGTGACGCCACGGCACTCCACCCAGGGCCACAGTCCGAGGCTCCAGTGTGCCAAAACTGGTCTCACCCTGCCCCTGAGGGTTGAGGCTGTAAGGCAGCTCAGTCCCGCCTTTAGGCTGCTCAGTCACTAGGTTACCAGCTCCTGCCCGTTCCTTGCTCTGCTACTCTGAGGGTGGAGCTTGCTGGGGCAGTTCTCTCACAATGGCTCCCTGTGGCCAACAGCTGAACACTGTTAGCTCCGTTTGGCTCAGTGGCTCAGTCTGGGGCCCTAGACAATGCCCAAAGTTCTCCGCATTCCTGCTGAAGCTCTCCCCAAGACAGTTCAACTGAGTGCCAAGTCCAAAAACACTGAAACAGTTCACAGGTAAGGCCTTTCCGGTTTGCAGTCTCAATGCTGCTTATACTTATGGCTGCCAGCGGGATAAGGTCGATTGAACACACGCCACAACTTGCCAGTTTTCCACTGTTTTTGTTCTCCTCTTGGGGTTCAGAAGTCCCTTGCTGACTCCCTATATCCTTAAAGGGGTGATTATAGGCAGATCCCACCAGCCAGAGATGCCTTGAGTCTTATCTCCCCAGACACACTGTGCCCAGTTCAGGACCTAACTTTAATCAGAATCTTTAAGTGTGAATAAATAGATATTTCTTCTTGTCAGTTAATATGTAATTCCAGTGGCTCACACCTGTAAGCCTAGCACTTTTGGAGGCTGAGGCTGAGGCTGGTAGATTGCCTGAGCTCACAGGTTTGAGACCAGCTTGAGCCAGAGTGAGACCTCATCTCTAAAAATAGCCAGGCGTTGTAGAGGGCACCTGTAGTACTGGCTACTCCAGAGGCTAAGGCAAAAGTATCACTTAAGCCCAAGAGTTTGAGGTTGCTATGAGCTAGGAAGTCATGCTATTCTACTAAGGGTGACAAAGAGAGACTCTGCCTCAAAAACAAGACAAACAAACAACAACAACAAAAAGGATGTAATTACCTTCCTAATGATTTCCTGTAACTTTCTAGCTTAACATTCTATTAATACTATAGAAGATAGTTTCTAAACCAGTCTGATAATCTCCACCACAAGCATGCAACCTAGTTCTGGCTTTTCCAATATTCTCTAGGATTTACAAAGGATAAACAAGACCTTTTGTTGACTGTCTTTCTAGATATTTTATTTCTTCATTCTTCTTAACTTTTTTTCCATAAATTCTTTCCTGTACCTCGATCTGTAACCTCCTGTTCACTCTTTACTTCTCTTCTGACTATTTTTCTTTTTTCACTACCTCATCCAAAGTCTTTCTGCTAACTATGGTGAGGTCTACCTCTTGAAACCTTATTTATAAATATATTAAATGTATTCTTTAGTCTCTTCCCAAAGTCTTTCTAATCCAGGGATTCTCAACCTCAGCACGGCTGACATTAGAGGACAAGATAATTTTTTCTTTCAGGGGTCTGCCCTGTGCATTGAAGGAATGCACCTGTCTGCACCAGCATTTCTGGCCTCTGCCAATGAGATGTTAGTTGTGCTACTTTTCTCACAGTCTCCCAAACCAAAAATGCCCTTTCAGGGTAAAATCACCCCTAATTTAGAATTGTTAGTCTGATCCATGGAGTATCATAACGCTGCATACCAACACACATTTCTGTTTATTGTACATTAACTTAAAGTGGTAAAACCAAGAGATGTTAGGTGGGAAGTAACTTCAGGACCAGAGGAGGTTACGTAAACAGTAACATAGAGCAATATAGATTAAAAACCAAGAGGTCATACCACCTTGCACCCCTAAGGATGGCTGTTAAGCATCTCAAACAGATGTTTGTGCTGTTACATTTATAACAGTGTTACTCACAATAACCAAAACAGGGAAACAGTCTAAGTGTTCATAGATGAATGAATGGATAAACAAAAGATATGTAGATACAATGGAATATTATTCAGCCTTAAAAAGGAGGGAAATTCTGACACATGCTCAATATGGATTAAGCTAGAGGACATTGTGCTAAGTGAAATAAGCCTGCCTCAAAAAGAAAAATTACTCTGATTCCACTTACATAAGGTACTCGTAGTCAAATCATAGAGTCAGAAAATAGAAGGGTGGTTGCCAAGGGATGAAGGGAGAGGTGGATCGGGTGTTATTTAATGGCTTAGAGTTTCAATCATGCAAGATGAATAATTCTGGAAATTAGTTGCACAACAGTTTGGATGCACTTAATATTACTGAACTGGACACTTGAAAATGGTTAAAATGGTAAATTTTATGCTGTATGTGCATATACACAACAAAATTAAAAATAAAATTTAAAGAAATAAATAAGATGAACTTTTCTGTTTTCTAGAAATTTCTAACTCTATCCTCTTTGTCATAGTTCCATTCTCCTGTCTTCTGCACAAAGGAGGAAGATGGTTTTAAGTATTTTAGATAAAATGAAGATAGTGCAATGTTTAGCTATAAGTCTATTAATCCTTGAGAACATAGTAACAATTTCTAATAGAAACATTTTTAATATTCCATGTGTTATAAACTGTAAAAAAATTTCTTCTTAGTTGCAGGTTCTAGAAGAAAAAAATAAGAATTTGCAAGAGACTTTGATCACTACAGAAAAAAAGCTTGAAGAGATCAAAAAACAATGTCAAGATAAAGAGGCACAGTTAATATGCCAGAAAAAGAAAGAAAAAGAGTTAGTAACTACTGTTCAGAGGTAAGAAAACTTTCAGAATTCTTTTATGTTATTTTAAAGTTACTCATGTTTTTCATAGAGTGTTTTACTTAAAATGCATTGATTTATAATTATTACTTTATTGTTCCCTTAAAGATGTATTATAGGTTGAGTATCCCATATTTAAATGCTTATGAGAAGTGTTCTATATTTCATTTTTTTTTTTTGTATTGTGGAATATTTGCAGAATACTTAAGAGTTGACCATCCCTAATCAGACAATCCAAAATGCTCCAACAACCATTTCTTTTTTTGTTTTATTTCAGATTAACATCATTATTTTAAAACATCATGTCCATACTAAAACGTTTTGAATTGGGGGGCATTTCAGATTTTGTATTAACAATCAGAGCTGTAATTTCATTGAAACAGTTTATCTCATCTCAGTTGTAATTTAACATTTCAAAGCAACATACCAACATTTTGCCAAAGATTTTAGATGAGAACAGAAAAACATGCACACACCACAAAAAGAGACTGAAAACATTAACACAAACCCTTTATTTGATGATTTTGTCAAAATAAGTAAAAGTTCTAAGTAATAAAACAGGCTAGCAACATATTCAAATTGCACTCTGAATGGGGTATATGAAGTGAGCTGGCTCCCATTCATCTAAGTGTGAGTGACAGGTGTGGCAGTTTTGCCACAGACCTTCTAGATTTACTCACATGTCTTGCCTCATGGGACTCTTCTACTTTAAATTAATAGAGTTAGGATTAGAGTGAATGTCGTTTTTTGTATTCGTTTTTGTCTGTATTTAAGCTTACAAATGGATTCCTAAAAAACCTAGAAAACTATTTTATATGCATTGACTTGGATTTTCTCTTTCGTAAAACTAAACCTTAATATTATCATTATTACATAAACAGATAAAACTATCCTGAAGACTAAGACAACAAAGCAACAAAAAACTAAACATAAGAAATGCATTTCATGCTTATATCAATTATATAACAACATGTATTCTTTGCTTTTAAATAAAAATTCCATATTAAGATTGCTTTACTACTACTTTCAAGGTCTTAAATACGCCTGTCTATTTATTTTCCTTGGATTTCAATGCAGAAAATGTCAGATTTCTGGGACATTTCTATCTGCAGTGTTGTTGATATCAGCTCCAAAAAAAAAAAAAAATTGTACATATTTTTTTCTGTCTTTATTTTTCTCCTGTTTTCCATCTTGTTGCTCTTGAATTTCCCTTTTTATAACTTGAAAATGGTCTCCAGATCTCCACTAACTCAACCGTACAACTATTTCTTCATCTTTAGAGACAAGGTATCTGTTGTGTCTTATAGAGCATTATAATCATAAACTTAAGCTGTGTTATTTTAAGAACAGAATTGGTAACGCCTAAAAATAACCTGAGTATTGTTTTATTCCATTGTATGCTTTTACATATTTATATATCCATGTGACTTTTCTTTAGACTTTTCTGTTGATTAGATTTTGGGGGACCACCTAGTATCTTGATTTTGAAAGATTTAGGGCAGTGCATTTTAGAAAACATTTTCCATTTTTAAAGTTTATCTTGATACTATCTGCGATGGTATCATTCCAGAAAATTTCTCTTGATTTCAAATAGAAGAATTCTGTAATTCTTTCATACTTGCATGGCTATGGTGTCACTTGACTTTGGGTAGGGGTGGGGATGGTATCTCAGTTTTCTCAGCTTTATAATATGCAGTAGGACCTCTATAAGTCTCCACCCAAGAGAATGTAACAAATTGATCAACATACAGAGGTGGTCAACATAAGGAACTAGGCCTACTATACTGATACATGTGGTGCATATCTGGTCTATGAAAATTAGGTCAACTCAGGGAGGTGGTCAACTATGGAGGTTATACTGTAATATTCCTTGAGTTCCAAAAGAACTTCAGATGTGTTAATATGTGTGACTATGAATTATACAATTACATTTATCTGTTTTTATATAATATTTCTAAGCTTCCTGCTTTATGAATATTTAACTTTTATAAATATAGTAAGAAAAGCATTCCATTAGAAATGAAACTTAAATAAGTGGGTGGGATCCATAATAATGCCATAGTAGGTAACCTCTGTTTATCAAGAGAGTTGCTACTTTTTGAGGTGAGCATACTACATACCTGAAAATGTATACATGACAGAAAACTTATTCAGTATTTTGCCATGCCAGAGTACATTCTTCCCTCTTCATAGCTGGCCCTTCTTTTTATTCAAAAGACGATTTTTAATTTTTTTTATTTCTCTTAAAATGTTATAAATGCATGGCAGTGTCTTGACACTGAATTGATAAAAAAGCTTACTCTGAAACTGAAATAATTTCTATTTTTAAATGATTACTATTTCTTAAATAGAAATTATTCTCTGTAGATTAAAAAAGCAAATACTTTTATGACAAATAGCAGTGTATTACAGAACAGTGCAGTACATTGGTAAAACATAAAAGTGTCTCTGATGCCATTTATGAACACATCTGAGGTCCTTATTTGTACCATCTCCTGTCAGTTCTCTGTCCACTGCTAGATTTGGCATTTCTTCTGTTTTTATGGAAGATGGAAAAGTCATAGGATAGCCATAATACTTGAAAGACAAAAAGTAATGAAAATGCCAAAACCCATATTCTGATAAGTCTTTCAGTACTCTACAACTTTTGCATATGATTACAAGCTAAAATAGAACCATTCTTACGTCTTGTTACTGTTCTTCTGGTTTGGTTTGGTTTGGTCTGGTTAATATTGTTAACCATAGTTCATTGCCTTTTAACACAACATACTGTTCTTCCTTTCCTAAAGCCTCTTTGTCCTTTTGTTTTTAAAATCTGCCAGAAAAGCTTCCTTTTGTTGTTTCCTCTTATAAAATGCAACTCTGTTCCATGTATAGCATGAGAAATTGTTCAGTCAAGTAATAAACATAATAGATTGTTGCTCTTATTAATGAATGAGGAAAGTAGTTAAGCTTGTTTTGGCAACAACTATTCTTACCAGCAAACTTTTGCTGAGCTAGAATAATGGACAAAAGATGTGTATCCATATTTTTAGGCTTCTTACTGTAATATAATTATCTTAATCAAGGAACTGTGCTTTCTGGGGAAAGGGAAAGAAAAGAATGAGATTGCAGAGCTCAGATTTGAAGTCCTCCTAAGGAAAACTTTACTGGGGCTTAAGGATGTTGCATCCTAAGCACTTTGGACTCTGGTCTCAAATTTGCCATTCTGAAAGATGATCAGCTTCTAGCCATTATGGGACCTTTCTTAATTGTATAAAATATAGATACACTTATTTATATGCTCTCTGTGGCTTTTGATTATTGCTTGATTAAAAAATATTATAGACCCTAAAAAGGGACATCATTTATGTTGAAGTCTTCTATCAAAATCAGTACACAGAGCTTATTTTCTTTATATGATTATGTCTTTTGAAAAGTTTGCAACAAAAAGTAGAAAGATGTCTTGAAGATGGAATTCGCCTCCCCATATTAGATGCAAAACAGCTTCAGAATGAAAATGATAATCTCAGAGAACAAAACGAGACTGCTTGTAAGGTCAGTAGATACCTTATACCTTCGATAACAAACGTGAATTCTATATTGTGTAGATATGTGTGTATGTGATTTATATTTTTGTTAATATTTAATAGCTTATAAAATTTTTGAATGTTTTTATTTAGAATGAAAATAGCAATTTTAAAAAATTTAAATAATTTAAATTTAAATGAAAAGCAAAACAAAAGGATATCTTTGTTCTTTCTAATTTATTCAAAGTCTATCTCAAAGCTATTCTTATAAATTGCATAGAGAAAAGTTTTACCAAGAACAGGTTTATATGTGTGCCACCTAAATCATAAGGATACTTGGTATGAATACTTTTGTTTAAAAAAAGAACTGTTTAGTTCTCTGTACTGTTGTTTTCTTGGAATGTTGGTACTTTTAAAAAGCAATGGAAAAATTATTTGATTCAGACTGATTTATTTCTTGTGCTGTAGATAATAGACAGTCAACAAGGGGAGATTGACAGAATGACTTTAGAAATTCAGGTAAGGAATATTTTGTACTTATTTTAAGTTAGCTATCTGCTGATTTAATGCTTACATAAGCTAAAATATTAACATGTATATTTGTATGAAAAATAAAAGCACTTGAGGTAAAGCTAAAAATTCTTTAATATTACTTTTTTAGTTTTTATGAAGAAAGTGCTAACAATTGCTCTTCTCTGTCCCTCGCGTCTCCCTCTTTTTTTTGTTGGATGTAGCCTGTCTCCACTATGGTCCTAAGTGATCTAGGAAAAAGAGAAAATGGACTGTTTTAATCTACATTGTTGGATCTTTATACAGTTCTCATCTGGAAACTTATTCACAGCCCCACTCTGTTCATCATGAGATCCCTTCCGTCCATCGAGTTCTCTTCAGTTTTTCTCTGCCCCATCCCTTAAATATTGATATCCTGCAGGCATATCGCTGTCCTTTCAGATTTATCCTGGTTGATAGTTACCTAACCTTTAGATCTCTATTACAACTCTCTTTTCTCCTGTTTTCTTTGTCTTCTTATTATGCTTCCACCAACCCCATTGCTCAGTTCTATAATGCTGTTTAGCTGGTTCTTCTCAAATGTAGAAATAATGTGGTGCCACCCTATTGTCTGTGGGAGTAAATCCTAAATTCTAAGCATGGCATTCCCACAAGCTGCTGTTACCTCCCTGCCCTCAAGACATACATGCCGTGCTTATGCAGACACGTACATGCTGCTAACGTGCATGCGTGTGTGTTGCCTCATTGCATTTCAGGGCTTGCATTTTACCAAAAAAGTACCTATATTGTTCTTGGAATGCTCATCTGACAGGTACTGCAGCTTTTAATATTCCGCAGAAACTTTTCTATAACACCTGGAAATATCTTCTCTACCTCTTAGAAAGAGTTGACCACACCCCTATTAACTTTACTCTGCCTCCTAATAGCTATATTTATATTACTTTCTGTACTATAAAACCATAACACTTTGTTTTTATACTTATGTCTTTACCTTCTACTGAGTTTCTTTTGAGTAGAGACTGTGGTATCTCATCTACTAGATCTTAGTAGAATGCCTAACACAAAACACATTCCAAAATGTGGGAATTAAATGGATTTTTCATCCTTCTACTAATTTGTCAGATATTTACTGAGCGTCTGGCTAGGTGCCAGGCACTGTACTTGGCACTGAGGATGCATCAGTGAACCAAAAAAACCCCTGGTTTTTCTAATAGAATGAGTTAGAGAAAATGGAAAATCAATATGATGCCAGGAGTTATGAAAACAATACTATTAAAAATACTATTAAAAAATTGAGTAGAATAGAGTACAATGACAGAGAGTGCTGCAGTTGAGAGAGTAGTCATGACATTTTTCTTGAGGGAGTAATATTTGAAAAGAATTTTGAATGAAAATATTTAGGGGAATAGCATTCCAGGCGAAGGGAGCAACAAGTGCCCTAAATGCACCTGGCGCATGCTCTCCTGCAAAAAGTCTGGTAGTCCAGAGTGCAGGAACTGGGAGGCAGAGCGGGGAGAGTGATGGTGGAAAGTAGTCTGGGACCAGATCACAAAGGGGTATATTTTATTCTTAGTGTGATGGGAAGCCATTGGACAAGTTTTGTCCAACAGCTGAAACATTTTTAGTTTTATACCTCCTAACTCTAACATTACTTCTTGAAATGGAAGTAGAAATGATAAGTGATTTGTGTGTCAGAATTAGGTACAGTTTGCTTTGATTATTTTTGGCTGTATTAAGTGATTTATCAATTTAACTAAACACCAATCTTATTCAACAAATGTATGAACTTGAAGGATTGATTCACTGAGTTTTTAATCTTTATTTTATGTTCCTTACAGGTACAATGTCAGTCATTCCGATAAGCCATTAGATTCCCAAGATTGTTAGGTTCCTTCTGCCTTCTGTCCTCTGACCTCCTATCGTAGACCGTAATGAAAGAAATTTCTATTGTACTTGGTAGCATTTTCCAAGAAGTAAATCTAATAAAAGTTATTTTAATCTAAATTAAGAAAAACAATCATTGCATGAACTTTGGCATTAAAACTCTGTTGATAAGATTAGTAAGATTTTATCACATACTGTCTCTCACATTATAGGCAGTCCCTGGGTTATGAATAAGATAGGTTCTGTAGGTTTGTTCTTAAATTGAATTTGTATATAAGTTAGAAGAGGAACATGTACCTATTACCTGTAATAACCTCTGTTTGTAAGTGTAGGGCCTACACCAGTCAGATGTTTGTAACTTGGAGGCTGAATGTAATAGCCCCCCATTCATAAAAGCAAGTTGTACGTAAGTCAGAGGTTTGTAACTTGGAAACTGCCTATATAGGTGTTCAGCATATATTTGTATTTGTTGAAATATGCATCTTTCCCATTTGTGTCTGTGTATTAATTTACTTCTAAACACATTAACCAAGTCTTTAGTCACCCATAAATATATTATGACCATATAGAAATGAATAAGTAGAAGAATATATAGTTATACCATTGTGTTCCTCAGTCTTAAAACATTTAAGCAAACATGATTCTTTTATTTCTGAAACAACTTAGAGAATATAAATAAACTTAATGAGGTGCATTTATTTTCAAATATTTGGTCCCAGACTGTATACTCTCTAATTTTGTTGTCTTAGCATTTGAACCGATGGCTTTTTTTTTCCTCTCTTTTTAATCTTAGTATCTCTGGTGTCTCTAGATCTATAGACCTAAATGGTCCAGAGATCTGCAGGTATAGACCACAGAGACAGATTGGTACCTGTCCAGTTTAGCTGTATTTATCAAGATACTGTTTTTTGCTTTTTTTTGAGACCTAGTCTCACTTTGTTGCCCTTGGTAGAGTGCTGTGGCGATGTAGCTCACAGCAACCTCAAACTCTTGGGCTCAAGCGATTCTCTTGCCTCAGCCTCCCAAGTAGCTGGGACTATAGGCACCTGCCACAATGCCTGGCTATTTTTAGAAACAAGGTCTTGCTCTGGCTCAAGCTGGTCTCAAACCTGTGTGCTCAGGCAATCCACCTGTCTCAGCCTCCCAGAGTGCTAAGATTACAGGCGTGAGCCACCACACCCAGCCTGAAGATGTTATTTGAATGACGAATTATAGATGGAGATACATATGATTCACAGAATGAGAAAATTCTTTCCTTAACTACTTTTTTTTAAAACTCAGATCATTTGGGGGCTATAATTCTCTTTAAACCTGCAAATTTTGCCTGTTTCCCCCTTCCCTTCCCGCCTCCCTCCCACTTAATTATTTCCCTTGTATTGGAAATCCTAAAAAGAACACTTCGGGTTAGGAAAGTATTCAATTATCGGGCATAATTAATGTGCATATTATCAGGTTGCTATACCTCATAGAGCATTTCCTTTCAAGTACTAACTATTTTTTTTTTTTTTAAAGATTGTCTCACTATACGGCCCTAGGTAGAGTGCCATGGTGTCACAGCTCACAGCAACCTCAAACTCTTGGGCTTAAGCCATTCTCTTGCCTCAGCCTCCCAAGTCCCTGGGACCATAGGCACCTGCCACAGTGCCTGGCTGTTTTTTGGTTGCAGTTGTCATTGTTGTTTAGCAGGCCTGGGCCAGGCTCGAACCCCCCAGTTTCAGTGTATGTGCCTGGCACCCTACTCACTAAGCCATGGGTGCCGAGCCTCAAGTACTAATTCTTTATCACTGCCTAGATATTTCCTTCTCTGCTCAGATAAAGGCTGTGGCTAACTTTATACCTATGTGGATTATGTTGTTTTCCCCATATGCTATATCTCTTATTTTTTAATTTCTTCAAATTCCTTAACATAGTCAAAATAACACTAAGTACTACATAATTAAGGATAGCAGAAAGCTTCCCAATTATTTTTCACGTAAATTAGAAATTTTGACTATCACTATAGTATTAAATTTATAAAATTTCACTGCCATTATTACAGTTTGAGTATTCTTTGTTCCTCCATAGTGCTAGGATATTATTCCATTTTAAAGTATTTAGTAGACAAAGATAACTTAGAGTTATTAGTAATTTCATGTTTTGCCACTTCCATATGTTCCTGCAAACTATTGAGAAGACCAAATTTGTTTGAAATTTATTTGGCTGATTCGGAATACTACATTGCCTTGGGAACAAGCAAGTTATTCCTTTAACTTAAATTTAATCAAAAGAAAAAAAATAAAATCTCACGCCATGTACATTTTATGTCCAATTTATAGATGATAAGAATAAGGCATCGTTTCAGAGTAACAAAGCTGTGTTAAAAAACACACTGCATCAGAAGTCAAACACTTATCTGCTTTAGGTCACTGGCAGGTTTATTGATCAACAGATTTAGAATTTGAGGAAAAATCAGTCTTATAGTAGTTATACTGTATTTGTTGTTGAATATAGAAAAAGTAGTACTTCATGTAAAAGTATATGCTAATTTTGAAACTGAGTTGAGTGCTATATATAGAAATAGACTTATCTATAATTTTGGTCCCTTGTTAAGATGATTTTTATTGGCACAAGTACCTTGTTTACTTATTGATCCTTTAGAAATGTTGCCTTTCTTTATATTCATGAAATCAGTTTTGCTAATATAGCCAATAACAGAGGGCTCCCCTCTCTCACGAGCTCCCAGAAGGGACAGAGCATCAGCATTTTTCATATTGCCCCTACCAACCTACAACCAAGGCGAAGTTTCATGCATGTGCAGCCAAGAGGTGGGGGCTTCCTTTTCCACCTCCTTCCCCTCGTGAGAAGGATGGAGGCTTTACCTTCAGTGCTGTACCACTGAGAAGGCCGGAACCCTGGTTTCCCTTGCCCTGGTTTGTGAGAGACAGAGGCTTGTCACTGGGAGAGGCTAGCCAAGGAGGTGGAGAACTACTGCCCCACACCCCACTGAGTGCTTCATTCCTGGGGTTAGGGGTGTCACTCAGAAGCTTGTCATTGTCTCCATTCCCACTGGCCTGGTTGAAAGAGTTTGAGGGAAAATAAACAATAGAACAGGAAGCTCCAAATATCTCTATAAAGAACTGACTTCGTTTCTTTTTTTAATTTTTCTTTTTTTTTTTTTTTTTAAAGACAGAATCTTACTATGTCACCCTCTGTAGAGCACTATAGCATCACAGCTCACAGCAACCTCAAACTCTTGGGCTAACGTGATTTTCTTGCCTCAGCATCCCAAGTAGCTGGGCCTATAGGTACCCGCCACAGTGCCTGGCTATTGTTGTTGTTGTTGTTGTTGTTGTAGTAGTTGTCATTGTTGTTTATCAGGCCCAGGCCAAGTTTCAACATGCCAGCGCCTGGGTATGTGGAGGGCATCCTAACTGCTGAGCTACAGGCACCGAGCCACCTAGTTCGTTTCTAACAGAGCTTGGAGAAGTTCAAGCCTAAGAACACTCTCAAAACCTTTGGAGGTTGTCGTAGAAGGCAGTTGGCAGGATACTATGAGATCCATGGATGCTAGAGGTAGGCTAAACTGTAGGCTGATTCCCTTCCCAGAGAGGAACAGGATGGGAAGAGCATTCCTAGGGTCAGAACAAATCTCAAACACTAATGAACTGGAGGAGCATGATTGAGTCAGTCTATGAAGCAATTTATTCACAGGGTACTCTTATGAAAACAACAGAATGATTGCTGGCGATTAATGGGGCTTAACAGCTGGATGGGGTCATAGAGTCGCAAAGACCACATATACGTTTATATGACAAGTCCAGAATAGACAAATCTCTAGAGACAAATAGTAGATTAGTATTGTTTAGCTCCGGAAGCTGATGGAGCCTTAAGGGAGTGGCACATAAAAGGAATGAGTCTTCTATTTGAGATGACAAAAATGTTTTAAAATGGAATGTGGTCTTGATACCACAGATCTGTGGTTATATTAAAAACTATTGAATTGTCCACTTGAAATAAGTATTATATGTAAAACTGGTACTAAAAATTAGCACAACGTTAAGGACAAAACGATCTATCTGGGTTCTTTCATTCCAGCTTTGGTCTATTTTCTAGTTTATAAGTGAGATCTACCAAAACAGCTTAAGTGTGTTTAACACACCCAGGTGTCTCAGAAACTAAACATGTTTTTTGTTTTTTTTTTTTTAAATTTAAACCTCAGCCTTTCCATGTAGTTCCCACTGTAGTCCAATCAGCCCCCTAAAGATTATACCACTACTGCTCAAAGGCTCTAGCTCTACGGCCAGACTCTATGGAGGGATTGCCTGGAAGTTTTATTAATAATACATAGTTCAAACTTCACCCCAGAAATACTGATTCCTTAGGTTTGAAATGAGGCCCAGAAGTGATATATTTTAAAAAACACCACAAACATGACAGATATTTGAATATCCATACAGATTTGGTGACCTTTCAATGCACAAGCCGGCCTTCAGAGTATTCTTTGATGATTCATATCAGGTGCCTCCCTGTTTGCATGTCCTCTTCAACCCTGACATAAAAACTGATTTTCAAAAGTTAAGTCCACTTTTTAAACATTTTTTTTCTGACATGTCTTAATTACACAACAACTATAACATGCATACAACAAATCTACATGAACAGTAAAGATTGTTCTCTTTACAAGTGTAAAGACAGGGAAGGAAGCTTATTTTTAAAAAACTACTTTTCTTTTAATAAAAGGTATTATTTGGTAGATTTTTCAAATTTTATATTCATTTCTGATAATTTTAGTTTTTGTGCATTAAAAAGCAATTTTACATAGATAAATATTTTAAAAACTAAACTCAAGGAAGGAAGAACCTCATGATAAGATATATCACGAAATAAAGAAGTAACAAATAAATAAATATCACATAATAATGAGAAAACATTAAAGCAATTGACATTTATGTACATATGTTCCACTTATAAGACATTGTTTTGGCTTCTGATCCATTTTCTCATTTTTTTTTTACTGAGAAAACCTGCTGGATGAAGGCTTTATAAGAGATTTGCTAAAAAACGGAATAGAATCTTCTAAGACTGTAGGAACATCTTCTCTTGAGACATTATGAGTCAGACACATAGTCACAGTTTTGAGATTGGTGGTTCCCAATCATGTCCATAAGATTAAACAGTATTAATGTTCTTAAGGATATTAATCTCAATTCAATAATTGTTCACTGAAGTTTCTACCACGAGTCAAGCACATCTAAAGAATAACCAGTGAGCAAAACAAAGAAATGCCTTGCCCATAAGGCATATGCTCAATTTGGAATGTGCTTTTAAAATTATTTAATATAAGGAGTAAGGAATTAGTGTGCCAGGTAAAAGTCATTTAAGCTTTTTGGTTGTAAGCAACAGAACCAACTCAATTTAGCTTAACCAAAAATAATAGAATCTACTGTGTTATAGAAATGCAGAGATATCTGTGGGAGCTAAGTGGGAATGAAAGCTGGGCTTGAGGGATTGAGCCTTGTTGCTTCTTCCATTGCACCATTTCATTCTTTCTCAGCAGGCTGACTTACTCTCTTTTTTAATTTACATGACTGAATATGGATGCCCCACACAACTTATAGAACTGTAATTTATATGGTTTATTTCCAAACACCTGTGGAGACTTTTAGACTCTAGATCCCAATTCCTGAGACTTGATCAAGTGTTTACTCAGGTTGATCCAGTGAGCCATGACCTGAGACTAAAGAATCTCAGCACAAACACGACTACTCGCAACTCCTGAAATTTGTGAATAGGTAAACACCCTGTTGTCTGCATACACATTGAATAATTTTACTGTACCTTAGAAGGTTGGTAATTCGTTATGATGAATTTGGAGCTGTGTAGTCATAACTTACTCATGGCTGCATAGCACGTAAGCTCTAGACTCAGAACCTTGTTTTGTCTGACTCCAAAATCATGCCATTACCATTACTCCATACTCTTTAAATTAGTTTAAAGTATTTTTAAAAATATATTGAGAGAAAATATTAAATTTCATTCAAAGAATTCATTCATCTTTTAATGCTTCTTAGATGGCATTATCTTGTTAAGTGAGTATGCTCCTTATTAATTGCTATTTCTTTTCATACTAGCATTATTATCTTTCCTTTTATATATAGTTACATAGGCTATTATAAAAATAGTGTGGTGTTAATAGAATCATAACAATTAGTATGAAACCGTTCAACTGTTCTCAGTAATAAACTTAAAATGATTTTGTGCTTGCTTTCTAGATAATTGAAATATGTATAATACAATTTCAACAAAAATAAATCTCAGAAGAACTTTGAGGTTTCATTATTTGATTTAAGTAGGCACAATAAACTTAAGACTTGTGTAAGTTATCTTATAATAAAGATAATAGCCAGGTTAAAATACTAGTATATAAAGATAATAGCCAGGTTAAAATACTAGTATACAAATTGGACAATATTTTATTAAGTAGAAACTTTTCCATTTTATAATCAGGAATAAAGTTTCATTTGTGATATTAGTAATAAAGTTTATTTTAGAGACATAAATTATTTTTAATAATGTATCATATTTCACAAAAAAGATTTGGTTTTGTTCCTAGAATTCTTTGTATTTACTCTCTTGTTGATCTTTTTTACCCAGTCTTGTGGCTTTAAATATGTTTGTGCTCATCACTCCTTAATTTTTGTCTTCAGCTCAAAATTCTTCCCTGAGCTCCCAACTTATGTATCCATTGTCTACTCAATATCACACTTGTTTTATCAGACACAATCTGTCCCAAACTAAATGTCCTATCCCCAACACCACTAAAAAATAAATTGTATATACCTTCCAGATTTCCCATTAATGGTAAATATTCCTTTTCATTTGCTTAGTCCAAAAATTTTAGACTTACCCTCAGTTCCTCACATATCTCACTTTTGTCAGCAAACTTCTGTTACCTTTGAAGTATATCTAGAATCTGGCCCCTTTACCCACCTCCTCTGTTGCCACCGCGTCTGCACCATCTTCTTTTTTCCTCTACATTATTTCTTCCTACTTCCACCCTTGACTGCCCATCAGGCAGTCAGTTATCAGTTAAGTGATCCTATTGAACAAAAGTCAGATTATATAATATGTGTCTACTTATAATTCTTCAATAGTTCATTTCTTCCAGAGTGAAAAATCAAAGTTCTCATATTTCCTACTATTCTCAGCCACCCTGACTCTCTTGCCTTTCCCCAAACAGAGGAACCATCTGTCCCAGAACCTTTGCACTGACTGGAACACTTTCTCTATATTATCTGTGGGATACAATCTCTCCCTTCCGTGAAGCCTTTGCTGCCTCCTTGTTGAGCACTTGCTCTCCCCTACTTGAGATTTCAAATTCCTGACCCTTGCCATGGTCTGTTTGTTCTCTGTAGATCTAGTCAGATTCTAATATATGGTACTGTGTAGTTTATACATGTTTATTTCCTTTGGTCTTTTCCTTCTTAGTAAAAATTCTACTAGAGCTAAAGGTTTTGACTATTTTGTTCACTAAATCTGTCAACCAATGCACAGAACAGTGTTTGGTGGCAACTTTTGCCAAATGAATGATTATAGAAAAGAATGTATTTGTGAAACTCTTGTGTGGCAAGAAATACCCCATATATATTTATGTGTGAATATGTATATATGCAGTGAAACTGCTAACATAACTTTTCTTTCAAAATATTTTCTCTTAACTTGGGTTTGTATATTGTATGGGTTTTGTTAACTAAGGCACATCTGGGTGTCCTTTATTTGACTTATTTGAATATGGAGTATTTCTAGGGACATTTACATGAAAACAGTAAATGTACTTAAAAGCACTTTTCAACTTCAGAAATGATCATGATAAAAACCTGTATGTTAGTAACTTAGCAGATTTTAAAAATATATTATTATTGAACTGGTAATTTAGGAAATATGATAGGCATTTGAAAATTAATTCAAATTTTTAATTTTAGTAATCTCTGATGTATTTAGCAAATCATGAACAAATTGTTATTGTCACAATAATAACTAGAGCCAAACACTTACTTAAAAAAGAATATGTCGCATTTCATTTATGCATAATATAGTACTATCAGTTTGAGTGATTATGTTTTTAAGTATTTATTAAGTATTCAAAAAATACTTAGTAAAATTCTTTGTGAGAAAACATGTACTATTCTTGAAACAAATTGAAAACTGAAACTTTGATCAAGTTTTCTAGATCATACTTGTAGAAAATAACTAGTAATTTGGTGTTACTGATTAATATGGCAAAATAAACTATATATTATACATTTGCATTTATAAATGCTAATACATATTTCTAAAGCTTATATGAATTTTAGATAAAATGACAAAGAGGAACTACTTATCACAACTTCTTTCTGTTAAAGGTTGAAATGGTTTAAAATAAGAAATGGCATTGTTACATCGCCTGAACTATGCTTCATTTTGGAGACTAGCTTAATAGTCAGGTTTTGTTCTATTTTTTTTTAATCCGAATCTGATGAGACTATTGTAAGCTTAGTAGAAACTTTCTTTTTTTCCCCTTAATCTTACACATAGACTTTTTCATACAAGTTAAAAGAGAAGTAATTAATGTTTTAGAAGTGATTAATGTCTAAAGTGAGATAATGTCAGAGAACTATAATGCTTATACTTAGAATTATCCTAGAAATTGTAGAGCTCTTGGTCCTTTTAGGTTAAGTCTGTCTGTGAGCTCCTATCAGTGTCAAAGAGCTTCTTGATAACTGTCCTTGAACCTAACAAACATATGACATGTTAAGTTCGAAGTTTTTTTTCTCAAATCTGATTTTCCTTCTTATGGTAAAAGGCACTACTGGCCAAACTTTTCCAGTTTATTCTGATGGAGAAGATTGCCTGTTTCTTCACTGATAGAAATTCAGTCTTACATAAGAACATATTAAGTTTACTAGATAATTATTAGTTACATGCAGCATCATTCCAAATAGGTATAAACATAAAACACTGTAATCTTTTAAAGAATTATATTAATTCTCTTGTGTTCTATGTCATATATTATTTCATATTCGGTTGTACTTTATGATGAAAACCCCTGTCTTAGGTTCAGTTTTCATTGTAAAAATGTGAATTTTAGAGTAATTTATCAGTGATGCCTTTCTTCCATAATTCTAACAGTCAAAAATCTTAAGAAAATTTGGGTTAATTCTGGATTAACCTAAATCCAGAATTATCAGCCAAATAGTCTTGTCAGGCCACAAAGTGTAGATCTTTAGCTAGGTAAATAAATCTCCATTTATTGCACAGCAAATAGATTTTTATTCAATCTAATGACATTACAAAGGAATTTGTGTTCAAAAATGTCCATATTTAGAGAGCTCCATATTGACTTTGTGCTGTGAGATTCATTTTTGTAGACTTTCAAACAAGTTTTCCCTGGAAAGAAATATAGTTGTTAAGAGTTTGATTCATTTGTATACAACTTTTGTGTTATTAAATGTGATATTTTGGGCGGCACCTATGGCTCAGTGAGTAGGGCGCCGGTCCCATATGCCGAGGGTGGCGGGTTCAAACCCAGCCCCGGCCATGCTGCAACAAAAAAATAGCCGGGCGTTGTGGCAGGCGCCTATAGTCCCAGCTACTCAGGAGGCTGAGGGAAGAGAATCGCCTAAGCCCAAGAGCTGGAGGTTGCTGTGAGCTGTGACGCCATGGCACTCTACCAAAGGGCCATAAAGTGAGACTCTGTCTCTAAAAAAAAAAGTGATATTTTTTTCAGAGAATTAGCAGACAAATATTTACAACCAATAAGTTTGAATATTTGTTACTGAAAAAGCTGCTTTATATTTATGAGTCTTATCTCAACCAATGGTAAGATAAGGGTGATGTTTATTTATACATATAAATGCCACACCCTTATCCTCTTCTTATTTCATCCAGAGATCATGTGAGGAAAAAACCCTCCTGGTGGACTGCTATTTAGGTGGTCAGCATACTTAAATACTTTCAGAGCTAAAACTAAATACAGACGTGAAAAAAATGATATCCCTCCAGTGGTCATGTATTGATTTTTGTAGTGTAACAGAAGGACAAGAGTTAATAGAAATACCTATAATTCACTAATGGTTACCAGTTTATGGGCAAGGTTTTTGTGTGTATCTGTATTGCTGAAAAGCAGACTAATCAGCTGAAATGACCCAATTATTCTTAAAATGTTGTGTGCTTCTTTGGTGTACTCAGGGTTTTCTTAGAATACTATCATGTCTGGATAATTTGAAATGTTCTAATTAAGTAGAAAGGAGATCAGCTTGTCAAAGTCTCATAGTAGACCTTTGTCCTGAGTTCAACATTGTAATCATAGCTTGGAGTACTACTGAAAGAATGGAGCTTAGCTGTGTTTCAAATGATAGAAAGTAGAGATGTTATTATGATCTTATCTGTGCACTTTATTAACCATAAGAAAAATGTAAAAGCAAAACAAAGGTATGCATCTGTTGTTAATACACTCCCAAAATGTATAAAAAAATCAATAAAATAGGAACTGTTTTTAATACAGTATTAAATAACAACTTGGTATTTGACATGTTTTGTCCAGATTAAAAAGTTTCTAGGTAAAGATGTTTCTTTTTACCCTTTCTTTTCGTTTCTTTTTTTTTTTTTTTTTTTTTTTTTGAGTCAGCCAGTCCATAACTAAGGTTGATTTAACGTGAAGACTTCATCTTCCAAGAAGTATTCAGAGCTAACATTCTTGGTTACTTATGTCAGATTGACATTTTCCTTTATGTGTAATATGCTTTCCTTTCTAATTTTTTTTAATTCTAGTCTATGCAAGGGAAACTTTCTAAAGAGAAATTGACCACTCAAAATATGATGGAGGAGCTGGAAAAGAAAGAAAGAAGCCTACAGAGATTAACAAAAGCATTGCTTGAAGTGAGTAGAAGAAATCAGAATTGCTTTGAAAGTATGATTCACTACATGTTTAAGTTTAAGGAAATACTTATTTCGTACATATTAATAGAACATTTTTAAATTGAAGACTTGATTTTGATGTGTCAGTTAATTAAATCCATTAGATTTATTACCAATATTATAATAAAAAGACAAAACTTTATTTTTCTTATGTCTTATAATACAATTTCACAGGCTTAACTGTAGCACAGTCAAATATTTCACAGTATAGATACTAGGTTCTAAACTGAGCAGATAAGGCATAAATTGAATATAAACAAAATTGCCCTTGAAAATCTTTAAAGTTGGTGCAATGTTGGTACTTCATCATTGAAACAGGCTATACTTTTTCATTTGAATATGAGATGTACTTGGCTTGTGTTTAAGGACACGTTGTATGAAAAAAATACATATCTTTGGGTTTTTTAAACTATCATCATGACATTTTGCCCCTAAATACTTAAGAATTCATCTCCAAAAATTAAGGATGTTTTTCTTTATAATCATAATACCTTTATCATAACCAATAAAAACAATTATTTATATTCAATAATACTTAGTTTATATTCAGATTTCCCTGCTTGACCAAATATTTTATATAAGCATTCAACCAATGACATAAGTTATATTTCATTGATATGTCTTATAAATCTGAGGTTCTTTTTTTCCCTCCGTGTTAGGGACTTGAAACTGCATTTCTTATCTCATATACCTGTGGGTCTTGTCTCATATACCTAGATTGGATTACTTTCTCAAGGTGTCATTTATCTTGTTCTTTACTCCCAATATTTCTTATAAGCTGCAAGTTAGAGCTAACAATATCATTAGATTCAAGTCAGATCTTTTTTTTTTTTTTTTTGGCATGAATACTTTGTAGGTGTTTTCACATCCTCAGAATTTATATAATGTTTGGTTATTCCACTATAAGTAACACACAAATACATAACTCACTGGGATAGAGTGGTGACAGCTTGATTCTTTCCCTTGTAAAGTTATACCCCTGCAAACAGTAGGTAATCTGTAGGTGGCACTTAGGTGGCACTGTAAATATGCGGTTTGCCAGCACTTTTTCTCTTTGATGGTTTTAACATTCACTGATGATCATTGCCTGAATCATTAGATGACTGAAAAATGATAATTTTAAAAATTATATTATTCCTTTCTTTTCATCTAGCATTCATCTATAAAAGATCTTTTCTTCATCACCCCAGGCTATTTGGTTATTCTAAAATTCAGTTCCAATTGGAAAGCTAATTGAACTTACTTTTAATTAGCAATTTTCAGGATAAGGAGGTAACAGTTCTGAGGGTGATGTAAGGGTAGCTTTTTCTGAGGGCAATAAACCATGAGTTATGTTGATATTTACAAGTCAAATTTAATAATGCATAGTTGTTGGGAGTTTTTTCCTTCTTTGATTTTATACTTGTATTTCTTTGTCTCTTACACTGAAATGTTTGGATTCTGTCAACAGTAATATAATAATATATGTGCTTTTTTTGTCAGTATGCAAGAAATAATTTCAAAGTAACTAAATCACTATTGTACTAATAATGAAACTACAGAATGAGGTTTCAAGTTTCTTTGTAGTTCTTTTTATCCTTGGAATTAATCTCATTATAGAAAAATATATACATAGTGAAGATGCTCATGTGAGAAATCCCTAGAAACTGAAACTGTTTAGATTTATGTTTCCTTTCTTGGGTTTACCTCACTGCATCAGATGGCATAGAGGAATCATTCCCACTATTTAAATTATTTTTGTATGTTGGTTTTTTCCCCCCAACTGTATGTATATAGTTGAATTTGGTTAATGTGCATATGACTCCCCTGTTTTATTTATAGACTGTGGGAAAATGTTAACCTGTATGGCTTCTGAATACCTTCTGTATGTTCTAAAACCTGATTTTTGTTTTCTTTATCCATTTCAGAACCAAAGACAAACAGAAGAGATACGCTCTTTAATGAATCAGGGCCAGGAAGCAGACCCATCTAGGCAGCAGACACTTCTTTCCAAACGGCCTCTGCTTGATTTGGCTGTGATTGATCAGCTGTTCAAGGAAATGTCCTATTGTTTGTTTGACTTGAAAGCATTGTGTAGTATTCTTAATCAGCGTGCTCAGGGCAAGGAGCCTAATCTTTCATTATTACTGGGAATCAGATGTAAGTGGCTGATGACTTGTACTTACTTTGTGGCTTGACATTTATCTCCATGTTTATTTTTATCTGATTTCCTTAGATCTCTGCATCAATCTGTGGGTTTACACATACCTGTTATTACTTCATTGCTAGAACTGACCTCATTATACGTACAGCAGTGAGCAGGGTCAGACTTGATATGGACTCCTACTTGGCAGAATGCCTAGATATGTTTCCTAGACTGAATCTGTAGATGAGTGACCAGAGTGGTAGTTGTAACTTCCTGACTATTCTTTCCAAAGCAATAATTCTGTTTGTTTTCATGTGGTAGTTGTATAGATTAGTGACCCAGCAATATGTCCATGGGGAAAATACTTGCTTTCCAAAGTAGTGTATGTCCTATGGCAGTTTCTTAACTTAATGTTGGTGCCAATGCTGTCACATGACCCAGGCTTCATGATCTGCAGACCTCTTGCCCTTGTCATGCATGCTGCTGGCTTTGCACTTTTCAGTGTGGCACCTACTCACTCTCTGCCTCAGTCCTATCTTCCTCAGTACATAATTTTGAGTGCCACTGTGATATCCTAGTATCCCTTCTCTTCTGTGCTACTTTTGCAGCAAAGTATATTTGCTGCATATTGTTCCAAGTTAGATAATATGGACTTGTTGATCTCTTTTTAATAGAAAAGAAATGGACTTCAATAAGGAGAAATATAGAGTAGGCCCACATGTGTTTATGAACCAACATTTATATTGAGTAGCTGCCTAATAATACGGTTAATATGTGACTAGAAAAGGGACTGGTTTTGTTGCTAGTTTTATCAAAGATTCCACCATTTTGCATCGTAACAATTATTATAATAATTATTACTATTTTTAGAGGCAGAGTCTCACTTTATCACCCTCGCTAGAGTGCCATGGCATTACTGCTCACAGCAACCTCCAACTCCTGGGCTTAGGCCAGCGGTTCTCAACCTGTGGCTCACAACCTACAACCCTTTAACTGTATTAAAGGGTCACGGCATTAGGAAGGTTGAGAACCACTGGCTGAGGTGATTCTCTTGCCTCAGCCTCCAGAGTAGCTGGGACTACAGGCACCCACCACAATGTCTGGCTATTTTTTGTTGCAGTTTGGCCCGGGCCAGGTTCGAACCCACCACCCTTGGTATATGGGGCCACTGCCCTACCCACTGAGCCACAGGTGCCACCCCATAATAATTATTTTTACAAATCAGAAAGTGCTCTTGATCCAAGTACATTACTGGTTACGTGAAACTTGTTGTCTGTGCTCAACAATATTAACAGAATTTTTTTTTTCATTTCATAGATGTGCGTACATATATATGAGTTTGGATGTGTAAAAAAATATTTAACATTTGCATGTATCAGTAAATATTTATCACGTACCTTCTATGGCACAGACACAAAATTAGGTTCTGATAATACAGATAAATTAAACACATTTCTCTAATAATCTGGCTACCCATTTGCCAGATTATTGGAGAATCATGATGGGTGTTGTAACTGAGACGCAGACAAAGGACAGTGGGAACGCAAAAGGAAAAAATCCAACTGAATGTACGTGGGAAGAGCTGTGAAGGCTCCAGAGTAGCTGGTGTTCAGTGCAGGTCTTAGAGTAAGAAAAAGAGAACTTTGCCAGATAAAGATGGTGGTGATTTAGAAACAATCTCTTAATGGGCACAGTGGCTCACTCTTATGATCCCAGCTACTTGGGAAGTTGAAGTGAGAGGATTGCTTAAGGTCAGGAGTTTAAGACCAGCTTGGGCAACATGGTGCCACACTATCCCTAAAAACATGAAAAGAAAATTATCTGAGCAAGGTGGTACACACTTGTATTCCCAACTACTTGGGAGGCTTGCCTCAGCCCAGAAGTTTGAGGCTACAGTGGGCTAAGATCCTATCACTTCACTCCAGCATAAGCAACAGAGCAAGATCCCATCTCTAAAAAAAAAATCTGATTCATTGGGAGCAAGAAGCAAAAGCTCACACACAGAGTATTTTCTCCACTCAGAGCTGTTCACTCCTTCACTTATTTTGTAATCTTCTATATTTCACTATCTAGTTAGGATTTGTTAACTTTTTTTTTTTTTTTTTTGAGACAGAGTTTCACTGTGTCACCCTGGGTAGATTGCTGTGGTGTCACAGGTCACAGAAACCTCAGACTCCTGGGCTCAAGCGATTATCTTGCCTCAACCTCCCGAGCACCTGGGATTACAAGCACCCACCACAACGCCTGGATATTTTTCGAGATGAGGTCTCTCTCTGGTTCAGGCTGCTCTTGAACCTGTGGGCTCAGGCTATTTACCCACTTTGGTTTCCCAAGTGCTAGGATTACAGGCATGAGCCACCGTACCCCGCCCATGTATTAACTTTGCTAGTAATATTGTAATAGAGCTATCCTGATATGAATAAAAGGAAGATCAAGAATCTTACCACTTTTACCTCCCAAGTATATTCCTTTTGGTCTTTGGAGTTCAACACCAGAATCCTTATTTTGGCGTCATGAAAATTCGACCAACCAGCTAATTGGTTAAATACCAACGAATTCTTTTGAATCCTTATGTCATGACTCCATCTATTCGCCCTGCACTCCTCTGAAACTCTCTGCTGCCTGGTTTCCATGACATCCTTATCTAGGTTCTACCTCTGCCTTTATGACTGCTTAGCCCCAGTCTTCTGTGGACTTCTCTGCCACTAATTATTATCCCCAGGAACCTTTTGCTGCTGGCCTTTGCTTGTTCTTATCGTGTGATCTTCTCTTCATTCTGTTGTTCTCTATTACTGCTATCCCTTTCACTCAAATAGACATGGACTTCTCACCCTTCCTACAATGTCTGTTCTGGGCTCCTGATTGTATTCCCCTCTATGTTAGAACTGGCAGTTTCACAGGCAGCAGACTCACCACATGCAAAATAGAACCTACTTTTCTTCCTTCCCTAAATCTCCTCCTCTCCGTGAGAAGCACCACCATTCATCTGTCACTCAACCCAGATTTTGTCACTCTTCCCTGTTTGTCCTTTGTCAGAGACCCATGTCCAATCCTGACCCTCACCCAAATTGGTGGTGATTAATCTCTATCCATTCTGTCACCCGTCTACTGTGCTTAACATTCATTCCTTCCATTACGTCCCCATTGCCTGTCATCTTAGTTCTTCTCATAGCCCTTTACCTGGACTGGTCTGTGAATCACTATGTTCACCCCTCTCCCTAGTCCATCTTACACTGTTGTCAGAGTGATCTGTCTAAACCATGAATCTGATTTCCTAATATTTAACCCTACTCTGTGATGGAGATAGGTAGTTCTTACCTACCTGTGCAGCCTTATTTCTTGGTACTCTCCCTTCTGATAATTTATTCTGCACCACTTTAGAGCTATGTACTGATTTACTTGTGATTTCTCAAACTCTGTCAGACTATTTTATTTTCAGTCTTCACACATTTGTTCAGTCTGCTTCCGTGGCCTGTCTAATAAAAGAGTAACTGTTGCCTGTCTGGTTAGGCCCAGTTGTTTGTTCTCTTCCTTTTGTGCCGCTGTAGCTTGTCTGCATTGATGGGCCACCTACGACACCTCACCCATTTATCTGTTCATGAAATTGTATGTAAAGCATTGAGAACCAGCCACCGTGTATTATTTTGCTGACCTCAACATCAGGCATAGTCCCTGGATTATGACAGGTGTTCAATTACTGTTTGTTAAAATAACATTATCTAACTCTTATGCCTCCAATAAACTTTCAGGGCCAGGCATAAGCAAAGGTTTATTTCACAATCATTGGCTCTGCCTGCTTTTATGTTGTGATATGCTTCCCAAGAAAAACTGCAGAGAAGAACTTGCAAGAGAAGAACTGCAGTAAATATTAATTAAAAACTATGTGAATCATCAGGACCTTCAGTTATTCAGCCACTGGGCAGTTAGCTATCAGTCTGGTTCAGTTGTGATTATAGGTTTCCAACTCTCTTTCCTTCTCCCCTTCTGTCTCCCTCTCCCTTTCCTTCTCCCTCTCTTTCTGACCCTCTCTTTGTCCTTTCTCTTCTTTTCCCTCCCTCCCTTTCCCTCCATTCCTTTTTCTCTCTCTCCTCTTTGTTCTTTCTCCACCTCCCTCTGTCTCTCTGCATATATATATATATATATATATATATATATATATATGTGTGTGTGTGTGTGTGTGTATATGTATGTATACATACATACACACTCTCTGTATATGCATTATACACACATACACACTCTGTATATGTATATATACACACATACGTACTCTATATATACACACATACACTATATATATATACACACACATACGCACTCTCTGTATATGCATTATACACACACACTCTGTATATGTATATATATACACACATACGTACTCTATATGTATATATACACACATACACTGTATATATATATATACACACACACACATACGCACTCTCTGTATATGCATTATACACACATACGCACTCTGTATATGTATGTATATACACACATATGTATGTATATACACACATACGTACTCTATATGTATATATACACACATACACTGTATATATATATATATATATATATACACATACATACGCACTCTGTGTATGTATATATATATACACATACGTACTCTATATGTATATATACACACATACACTGTATACATATATATATACACACATATGCACTCTCTGTATATGCATTATACACACACACACACTGTGTATATATATATATATACACACACACACAAACACACACTATATATTGTGAAAGTTAGTATTTTAATGCCAATAAACTCACTTTGTGATCATAAAAATTTAAGATACCATCTCTCGCTATGCAAATGATTTTCAGATTTTGTCAGATGGAAAAAACCAAGCACTCTATTTGAGCTTGTATAAAGACATTAGAGCTGCTCTTTTGTACTTTTGGAATATTGTCATCCATTAAACATGTTGAGTTTGTTCATATGACTGTATGAATTTAATTCACTTTAGCAAAATTTTAGAAGGACCAAATAAGATCAATTTCATATTGAATGATATGTACGTTAAACCTGAGCCTCACTGATATTCAGAGTGTAGCATTGTATTTCCATGATGATTAAGGTGAAAATCATAAATATCTGTGTTCAAAACAATGTGAGACCTTCTCTTCTTTATTTACACAGCAATGAACTGTTCAGCTGAGGAGACTGAGAATGATCATAGCCAAGAAACACTCAGTAAAAAATTGTCGGAGGTGTGCCAGTTACGGAAGGACATTGACGAGTTAAGGACTACCATATCAGACCGCTATGCTCAGGACATGGGAGACAACTGCGTGACCCAGTGATGGAGTGTGGGCCCCACAGCAATAATGACCTAGTGTTAAATGCTGCTGTGTGACGGTTCTTCATATTTCTCTGTAGGAGCCATAACGGAAAGTAGCAAGTGACATATGGCTTGCTCCTAGGTTCTTTTTTCTGTGAATTTGTTTTATTGAAGGGAAAAGTGAATATGAGGAGGTTTTAAAAAGGCTTATCAGGCAAAAAAAAAAAAAAGCAAATTACCTTTGAAAAATATGATAAAGTCTACAAGAAAAAAAAATCTGTGTTCTCAAACTACTGATTAAAGGACCAAGCTGTGAAGAATGCCCTTCAGATAAGGGGTAAAATTTCTGTTAATGCTGTAGTGTTGTGTGTGTGTGTGTGCATGTATGTGCATTTTGTATGTATGTGTGCTTTGTTCACAAAATTAAAACATATGGGTTTCTAGGGTCAAAGCCAAGTTTCTGAGAAAGGCACACAATGCTTATTCTTGTACATCTTTCATAAGAAGCTTGTGTTGTACTTTGGGACTTTCAAGGGCTGGCTAACCAAGAGTTTCAAGAGCAAACCAGAATTCTAATAGTAGCAGAGCAGGCAAAACCATTTCTGTTTTGGACACTGTGCTGAGATGATGAGGTTGTGGGCTTGGGCTGGTTTTAGTACGTAGTATTATAGATAGGTCAGCTGTTTCTCCAGAGAAGTTGTGGTTTTCCTTAGAGGGGTGAAATTTTGATGTGATGATCTTTTTTGTTAGCATTTTAATTGATGTATTACAGGAAAGTTTAACATAATTCGAACTAATTTTAAAATGTTCCCTATTTATAATTTTTAATTTATATTTGATATATATCAATGTAAACAAAGCATTATATAACCAATGCAGATCTTCTAAGACTTCAGATCATTATTGTAAAAGAAAGATTAACAAAGTGACTCTGGAATAGTAACTTATTTATCTAAATCTCAACGTTTACATTTTAACAGTTTTATATCCCTTTTAAATTTGAAACTACTTTAAGATAAAGCCAACACATATTCTTTATATCTGAATTAACACTAGTGTAAAACAAAATCTAAAGGTAGATATTTTAATTCCTTTCATTAGGCACAGTACATTAACAACAGTTTTTCATGGGAGTATGAACTTGGTGAGGTTAGTTATTCATCTGAAATGCAGGGTATTACTATGAAATGCAAATGTTTTTTAAGTAGACATATAATCATTTAAATTTCCAGTGAGTATTGCCCATGTTTTAGTTGGTATTTTGAAAGGACTGTATTTTCTTTCTTTCAGAGCATTCATTATCTCATTTGAATATATTTAGTTGTGGCAAAGCCCTCGCCTTTATAAAAGATGGTTTGATTTCTTGATGCATCCTAGTCTCATTTAGGTAAAGACTAAATAAGAGGTGGAAAGATAAAGGCTGTGACTCAAGCAGTACAATACCAATTCAGTCAGAGCAGATCTCATGCGTGGTTTCTTACCAGCCTTATAGTGTGGTAAAAAGGCTTCCTAGAAAAGATTTTTCTTGCAGATTTTTAATAGTAAAAACATGAGACAAGGCCTTCAAGAAGACTACCCAAGAAGATACTCTGTTCAGAATTTTGGCTTATATACAACTCTCAATAAATTGTTTTATAGTTGTATGTCAACAGTCATTTACAATACATTGTAAAGACATCAGATTTCCCTTCCATGCGATATCAGAGTACTCTCTACTTTTCTTACTTCATAGGATCTGGGCACAAAGAAATAAGTGCATTGTAGTGATTCAGCATCTCAAGGCCACTAACCTAAGGAGGGTCTTAGTCACTGGTAAGAACCTGGCTTTCTAATGGTTCATTTATTTTTTTAATGTTAGTGATTTGAAGACAATCAGGGAGTAATAAATACGTACCAAAAATCTGATGCAAAAAATTATGCCTTGCAAAAATTAGTATCTGTGAAATGATCCTTTATAGTAGAGTAGATAATAACATCCAAAATAAATCAGCCACAAGTGCAACAAACATTTTTACGTTCTCTTTGAATAGAATCTTTCCCTCGTGAATTTGGAAATACAGCACCCTAAAATAATAGAACTAATTGGCAAGTAGTCACTGATGTGGGTCAGTAGGTGGCTAAATATATCCTAGATTTTTAGTATGTGTTTTGGATTTTATGGTGATTATTGTTTTTTGGTTGTTTGCTTTAATCTACTGTAAATATGTTTTTGTTTTTTGGTTTAGTTGGGATATAATAATTTTTTTTGTTCTAGTTAGTATTCTGAAACTTAGAAAATTTAACTTAGTTCATGTATCTTGTGGAAAAGCAATTTTTAACTTAGTAGGAAATTATCAAACTACTGCTGATGCATTTCCATTTCCAAAATGGTGTATTCCCCATAAAAGGAAGCGTTAAGATGTGATAGTTTAAGTATAACCTTGAGTATAACCTACAAAATTGAATCTGTTGCAATCTGGAGTTTGTAAAGGGGTCTTGAATAGGTAGCCTTAGAGAAAATTTTGAGGAGAAATGAAACTAGTGATACTATAATTCGTCAGTATTTAAGTTTGGGTTGTTTTTCTGAAAATTTCTTTTTCCCAAGATACCCTCCTGTGTTACAACAGTAATAATACTAGTATTACAATGAAAAGAGAGATTTTACTGTTGGGTCAACTAAGTTGGGCAAGTATCAACACTACAGTGTCTTGCCCCAGTTTGAACTGGGATGTTTAAGGAAGTTATGGCAGCAATATATTCCTGAAATTAAAATTATCCTAAATTTTGAAGAATATCTATTGGAAAATTTCCTTAGATAATGAATCCTCTTTTTAATTATGATGTTTTGAAGGAAATGCTTGTCCTTTTAGGAAGCATCTCGTGCAGTATTAATATTAATTATTGGTCTTTGGGTTTTAAAATCGAGCTTATTTTGCCTCACATTACAGCAGGGATGCAGCAATAATCTGAATGAAAGATCCAAAGTACCTGTGCAGATAAAATTCACTGAATCAGAGGCACAAGAGCTGTCTTTTTCATTTGACACCAGAAAAACAGGATGACTTCAGTTGTATTTTCAGTGGCCACTAATTAAAAAAAAAAAGCTATAACCATTGACTATAAGATATGCCTAAATTTATTTAAAAATAAGTGTGGCCCCTTTTTACATTTGAACTAGAATTCAATATTTACTGTTAACAGTATTATATTTTAGTGAAATTTATTAAATTTATTTTGGTAGTGACAACTTATTAACCAAATTAGATTTCTTTCTGTAGTGATTATACAGATGATCTCAAGGGCTGAAATGCATTGCTAAAATGAATATTGTACATTCTGATATTAATGAGCTTACAAATTAATTCTGTCATGATGCAAGATTTATTAATGGGAATCTCTTAGAGGATATTTTTAAAAGAGTTACTTCATTGGGAAAATATTCTTTAAATATCGGTAATAGTTTATTGAGTAACATAGCTGACAACCCAGACTACATTTTTACATAGTGTTGTTCAGCTCACACACATCTTTAGTTTGGAATGTTGGTATTCTCTTATGTAGATATCCATCATTGTAGACACGTAATTACGTAATAAACAATTTTCATAACCATGCCCAGACTATATAATTTGAAACTGCCAGTAGCTCTCAGAGCCAAAGTTAATTCATTTTGAATAATTCTTTTAAGCATTCACAAAGCAAGGAAAACTATTTCCTATTTGGTATAAAGACTAAAATTTCCAACTTTGCCCCAAAATGCCATGGGCAGCAAATTGCCATATGATTATATCGTACATTTAATCATGAAGGGGAAAGATTTTGTATTTTTTTCTTATATAAAAGAAACATTAAATATAATGTAATGAGAATGTTGTTTCAAATTAAGTTGTTAACAGCACTATTGCAGCTGCATACAGAGAGAACCTTTTGTGCCTTTTTTGCCTGCAGTAAGCATTCATTTCTATTTTATATGAGCTACAAAATATGTTGATGATTATTGCACCTTGTTCTTCCATAAATAGACTTCATTAAGGGTTTTTATTTCTGGGCAGATACCTAAGTAAACGTGAGAGGAACTATCAGATACGTGTTTTTGGAATCCACCTTTCCCTGTATATTGAGTGGGAAACTCCCTTAGAGAGTATTCATTTGTGAGTATGTGTCTGTACATATATGTATAATGTATAAATAGTTATTTAAATACATAAAGATAAAATTCAGCATCACATTGGTGTGATGACAAGAAGTAATAAGGTGCTAGGAGGTTATGTTAAAAGCACAGCAGAGTGTATAATCAGTCACTATGACTGGTGGTTTTATAAACTAGGTTCAGTTTTTGAACCACCCAGAATACCTCATGTGTAAATACAATGTTCATGACTTTATTGAAATATAGTTATTGTAAAAAGAATGTGAAGCCACTGGTTGGCTTATGCCTTCTGATCTGTTGTTCTTGCCTCTTTTTTGTAAAGGGGTTGTTTTGGGTTTTGTTTTTTAATAGGGTTTACAGCTAGAATTTTGAATGCCAAAGTTCTATTTATTAAATTTAAAAAGTTTTCAATGTTAATTGCTAGTATTTTTCCACTGGATTATTATTTGTCAACGTTGGAATTTTTGTTTACAGAGAAATAAATTTTTTATAAAAAGATTTACGTCTTCCAAGTGCCTGATGTTATGTTCTATGTATTGGAAATTTTAGACTCTATGTTCTGAATTCTCAATGGTAAGAATATGCTGACTTAACTTTTAAGTAAAAGTTTTCTATAAATACACACAAGAATCCTTGACTAAAAACATGGGTACTTCTGCCTTCTAAGTCTGTCTTGTGGTGTAAGTTACTCAGAAGCTTTTTCTTAGAGTCTTCCCATGAAGGACACTGAGATTTTCTGATGCTGGGTGTTATAATACAAGGTCATGCCCATGTCCATTTCAGCTGATAGCATTGGGTCACCCTTCTGAATTTCTAAAATCCCTAGTTAAGTCAGGAGTCTTCTTTCTAGTGTTCCAACAGACAAAATCTGACTTTAGTTTTGTACATTGCTAAAAGGATGGACTGGTAAGTTACATCTTTTTTCTTTTACCCTTCTAATCAAAAGTTGAAAACTGACTGAAACATGTACAAGGAAAGCCTTGTTATGGGTAAAAGACTGCTGTGTAAGGGCCTTGACATCTCAGCTGTGATAATCTGCCAGTCTGGTCCCAAGATGCCCTGCGGTGGCATCCCAAGGTCCCTGTTCTGACACAAATGGGATGTGGCCTCAGTCTGTACAGGAAGCAGGTTGATGTTTGGACCAGCAGTATCTGTTTCCACTTCAGGTAACTTGGCATTGCTCTGTCAGAGTCTAATGAGGCATCTATTTCATTTAACAGGGAAAGAATCACTTTGGAAATCCTGCATCAAAGGCTACTTAGGTTACGAGCAGATGTGTTAGGATAGAGCAGAACGGATAAAATCATAGACTATTTCTAAGGTGATCAGTAAAGAAATTTTTCTTTTAGAATGAAATATAAGATAATTTTTGATCTGGTATAAAAGAAAAAGTGTTGTTTTGTTTGTTTTGAGACAGAGTGTTACTCTGTCACCCTGGCTAGAGTGTTGTGGTGTCATTGTAGCTCACAGCAACTTCAAACTTTTGGGCTCAAACCATCCTCCTGCCTCAGCCTCCAGAGTAGTTGGGACTACAGGTGCCCATCACTATGCCTGGCTAATTTTTCCATTAAATAAAAAGTATTTTGATGGAGGAGGGTTAACACAAAGCTTTTGAAAGGATACATATTAGTGATTTTGGTAATGGTTTCAAGCTTATTTTTATGACAACTTTTCACCAACCAATCATTTCTGTCAGCAAAGGACTCAGTTAAAAAGAGATGTGAAATATGTTTTTAGTATGGCACAAAAATGGCAGAGTGTAGATCCAGGAGAGCAAATGAACAGCACGCTAGCATTGTGCCAGTTAAGCAAAGTAAGACCCATCGCTACTAAAATTGATTTAGAGGAGGTTCCAGTTTGACGGATGAAATTATGATAAAAGATTTCTAAAATGTTTAAGTAAAACTGTTGTCCCAGACAAAAAGTTGGTGCAATCATAAAAAAGAAAATCTTTCCATTTTAGCCAAACTGTTTTGATTCAAATTCAGTTTCACTTCATTTCTAGTGATTTCCATCTAATGGAAGTTTTAAACTAAACATGTACCCTAAGACCTTGGATATCATGCTGCTGAAGGCACCAGAAGCTGGGCCTCAGAAATCTGCAACAGTCGGCCCATGTGGAAGACTGTGTTCTCCTGGCAGCAGGTGGGGCAGCTCAGGGTCTGGCTACTCCTAAAATCCAGCATGTCAGCCATCACCAGGTGCTCCACACCTTGAAGATGTATTAATATATCCACTGAAGCATTTGAACTTCTTGTGCCACCAGTGAAAACCTCAGCCTGATGCTGGTTAGGCCTGAGGACTCAATCAGTTTTAAGATGTACAAACCTTCAAGAAGAAAAGCACATGGGTGCGGGCAAGGAGCAAATTTATTATGCTTGATGGAGGAAGCTGAGTATTCAGCTTCCAGACTTATCTACACAACTCTTGGGTTGAGTATGCAGTAGGTGCCTTTCAAACTGAGCTGCAAGAAGAAATGTGTAAAGGAACAAAAGCTGGCCAGGAAGAAGAGCATTGAAGACAAAAGTGGGTGAAGGTCCTGAAGAAGGAGCTGCACCCTATGCTCTCCCAGCTGTAAGTATGACCTGAAAACCAAGTCTCCAACTCAATCTGGCAAGCTGCTTGTCCTCGCACCTGCCCCAAGAAACAGTAAGACTGCTTTATGCTGCCTCTCCAAAGAGAAGAGGAAGAACAGGAGGAGGAGGAGAAGTGGGGGAGGCAAGAAGCCACCACAGCCAAAAGGGCAGTGGCAGGAACAGCTGTAAGCCAAGTACAAGTACAATTTAACCACCCCAGGTCAACATTTGTTAGTGACCACACAGTGGTGTCTGTTGTCTGGTTGTATGTGAAAATGTCTTTCCTTCCCTTCATTTCACGTCACCATCAACCCTAGCTAGAAAAATCTTCTTTCCACCTCAACCCTCTAAAGCAGGAGAGACCTCATGTAGATTTTGTTTTATACCAATCATTTTATACAGGAGCTTAAGTCAGTCTCTCTCTCTCTCTCTCTCTCTCTCCTCTCTCTTTCTTCTCACTCTATTGCCCAGGTTAGAGTGCCGTGGCCTCAGCTTAGCTCACAGCAACCTCATGCTCCTGGGCTCAAGTAATCGTCATGCCTCAGCCTCCAAAGTAGACGAGACTACAGTGTGTGGCACCACACTTCTCTAATTTTTCTTTATTTTATTTTATTTTTTTTTAGTAGCGATGGGTCTTACTTTGCTCAAGCTGATTTCAAACTCCTGACCTCAAGCAATCCTCCTGCCTCGGCTTCCCAGAGTGCTGGGATTATAGGTATGAGGCACTGCACCCTGACAGGGGCTTAATATTTCTGTATTCCGGTATTTATACATTTCTTCTGTGTTCAACTTGATAAAAACACTGGTGAGAAAATTCATTGTAGCAGTTAAATACCATGTTAGATACAAATGAAGAGAGAAGTCGTGAACTGGAATATAGTCAAGAAGAAATTACTCAGGAAAGGAGGTTTGGAAATAAAGCAGATAAAATGAGAAGAGCAAATAAGGGCTAATAAAAAATTTAATGGGAGTTTTTGAAAGGAAAGAATTGATAAAAAGGATAATAGGAACTATTTAGAGATCATATGTATTTGGGCAATTGTCCAGGGTTGGTAAACTTTTCAGGGCAGAGAAAAACATGAATTTTGAGATTCATGAAATACATCAAAACTCATGTCAGAAAAAAAGTTACCTGGGTACATGGAAGTAAAACTCAGAATCTGAAAGTTGAATTCTCCTGTTAGTAGAGAATGAAAGAGAGTAGCTGCAAAGAAACAGAACAGGAGAATTCTCAGCAATAACAAAAGATGGAACATAGTAGAAAGATATCTTCTGTATGCTGAGAGAAAATAAATGTCAACATAGAATCATGGAAAGGAAAGCAAAGACATTTTTCATAAAAACAAAACTTGAAAGAATTTGGTTTGCTGGTATTATGTTGAAGTCCCTGTGATTCTTTTAAAAATGTTCTCTTTTTTTTAGCAACTTTACTATCACGCACCTAAGAGTGATGTTGTTTATATTTTTTTCCTGCTCAGATTGAATGCAGCTCTCTGAATCTGTGGGTTGATGTCTTTCATTAGTGTTGGGAAATTCTAAGCCATTATTTCTTTAAATACTGTTTTTCTCTTTTCTCTGACTTGAATTATATGCCTTCTCTTTTTATCCTGTTTCCTTCTGTTCTTTATTTTTTTTGCTAACCTTTTGTTCTTTTCTTTCTCTTTTCTTCATTCTGAACAATCTCTTCTGATGTACCTTCCAATTCACTATTTTCCTTTTTATATTTTTCTACGAAACCTATTTATTCATTGAGTTCTTAACATCAATTATTGTATTTTTGAGTTTTAGTATTTCCATTTAGGGATGCTGGATATTATCAATAGCTTTTTCTGCATCAATTGAAAGAATCATATGGTCCTTATTTTTTAGTTTGTCTATGTGCTGAATTACATTTATAGGTTTATGTATATTGAACCAGCCTTGAGACTCAGGAATAAATACCACTTGGTCATGGTGTATAATTTTTTTGATGTGTTATTGGATTCTGTTTGTTAGGATCTTATTGGTCTATAATTTTCTTTTCTTGTTGGGTATTTCCGTGGTTTGGGGATCAAGGTGATGTTTGCTTCGTAGAATGTGTTGGGTAATATCCCTTCTTTTTCTATATTTTGGAAGAGGCTTAGTAGTATAGATACTAGTTCTTCTGTAAAGGTTTGGTAGAATTCTGACGTAAAGCCATCTGGTCCTGGGCTTTTCTTTTTCGGGAGATTTTGTATAGTTGATGCTATTTCAGAACTTGATATAGGCCTGTTCAACATTTCCACTTTATTCTGGCTAAGTCTTGGTAGGTGGCGTACTTCCAGGTATTGGTCGATTTCTTTCAGATTTTCATATTTCTGAGAGTAGAGTTTCTTGTAGTATTTGTTAAGGATTTTTTGAATTTCTGAGGGGTCTGTTGTTATTTCATC
>CAUYPK010018377.1:0-19426 GCA_963574355.1 Loris lydekkerianus
GAAGGCTATAACCCAACTATAGCACAAGACTATGGGGAAAGGGCCAAGGAAGGGGAAGGGAGGGGGGAGGTTTGGGTGGAGGGACGGTAATGGGTGGGGCCACATCTATGGTGCATCTTAGAATGGGTACAGGTGATTGCACTAATGTACACAGCTATGATTTAACAATTAAAAAAAAAAGAAAGAAAGAAGTGATAACCGGGTCAGTAGATACCCAAGGTGAAGATAAGACAGGAGCAATTAAGTCACTTCTGGCAACCTGGGAGTCTTAGCCAGTGTCCCAGAGCAATGTAATGGTTAATATGTATGAAGTGTTTCTGAGGTATCAGACACTGTGCCAAGCTCTGAATATTAATTTAATTCAGATAACAAAATAGGTTCAGTTATTATCCCCATTTTATAGACAGGACCTGAATCTCAGGAGTCCTAGAGAAGTTGACTGCCTGCAACTAGGATGCAACACAGGTGTCTAACATCTTACTTGTGCAAGGAGTTGGCTTAATTGCTCTTGTTCTTTCTTTCTCCTCTTAAATTTTATTTCAAATTTCTGGTGACTGCAAAAATAGGACATGTCCAATGTAGAAAATTATTGAAGACAAGAGAAATAAAAAAGAAAAACTACCTATAATCCCATTAGTTAGAGATAAGCATGATAAACATATAGATTATGTACTGTACAGCATTTCCTCTGGGTATATATTATGTGTGTATATATACGTGTGTGTATATAGATATATACATATGTGTATATTTGTATGTGTGCATATATGTGTGTGTCTGCATAGCATTTCCTCTGGAGATATATGTGTATATATGTGTATATATAGGTATATTTGTATGTGTGTGTATATACACAGAGACACACATGTATTTTAAGTAAATATAGTATTACATCTTAAATACCATTTGACTAACTTACCTTTCATGAACACTATTTCATGAACAACTTTCCATGTTTCTTATTCTTCTATTTCATCTTATTTAATATCCATACAGCATTCTACTATTCAAATGTATCATTATTTATTTATTTATTATTTTTTGAGACAGAGTCTCACTCTTTCACCCTGAGTAGAGTGCCATGCCATCATAGTTCACAGCAACCTCAAACTCTTGGGCTCAAGTGATCTTCTTGCCTAAGCCTCCAAAGTAGCTGGACCATGACATCCAGCTAGTTTTCCTATTTTTAGTAGAGACAGGGTCTTGCTCTTGCTCAGGTTGGTCTCGAACTCCTGAGCTCAAGCAATTCACCTGCCTCAGCCTCCCAAAGTGCTAGGGTAATAGCCCTGAGCCTCTGCTCTTGGCCATCAATGTTCCTGTGTGTATCTTTTAGAGGACATATTTATGCTTTTTAAATGTAAACTAGCAGTAGAACATACTAGGTCCTAGAGTAGACATATAATTAGCTTTAAATGCAGGTTGGACTTTTTAAAAGATTTTTTTTTTTTTTTTTTGGAAAGGGGATCTACTTTTATAATAAATTGGCCTTCAAAACAGCTGTACCAATATGAACTCCAGCTATCTGATGTTATGAGTATACCCCTCCGTCATCTGTAGATGAGCATTCTCATTATTCTTAACCTTTGTAGTGTGAGAGATGAAATGACATCTGATCTTTATGTTGTATTTGACTACAAAGGATGCTAAACCATTCTTACTATGTTATCAGATGTTCTTACTTCGTTCATAAATTTCCCTATTTGATATTAGTTTTAGGATAAGGAAAAAAGGTACAACATACTTCATATGGTCTATACAGATTCCCTGGCATAGTTGAGAAACATACATTGGTATTTATGACCAGAAAAAATTACATTTTTTTTCCATAAGTTGACATCCCACTCTATATATTTCATAAAGAAGCTTAACATCTATAGAACACCTATTTCTGAGCACATTTACTCTTTAAAACAGCCCTATTTGTTTAATTTTTATAACTTAATTAAATTAGCTAGTTAATTATTTTGAGACAGAATTTCACTCTGTTGCCCCAGGCTAGAGGGCCATGGCATCATAGCTCAGAGCAACCTCAAATTCATGGGCTCGTGATCCTCTTAATGCAGCCTCCTGAGTAGCTGAGACTATAGGCGTGTACTACCACCCCTAGCTAATTTTTCTATTTTTAGTAGAAATGGCATCTCACTCTTGCTCAGGCTGATCTCAAACTCCTGAGCTCAAGCCTCAGCCTCCCAGAGTGCTAGGAGGAGCACTCCACTGTCCCTGGCCCAGAGTGCTAGGAGTTTAGCATCCACTGTCCCTGGCCCAGGTTTATTTAATTTTAGAAGTTGCATTTAGTTTTTTTCTTTCTTTCTTTCTTTTTTTTTTTCTTTTTTGAGGCAGAGTCTTAGTATGTTGCTTTCGGTAGAGTGCTGCGGTATCATAGCTCATAGCAACTTCAAACTCTCGGATTTAAGTGATTCTCTTGCCTCAGCCTCCCAAGTAGCTAGGACTACAGGCTCCCGCCACAATGCCCAGCTATTTTTCGGTTGCAGCTGTCATTGTTGTTTGGCAGGCCCAGGCTGGGTTCAAACCTGCCAGCTGTGGTGTATGTGGGCTGGCGCCCTACTTGCTGAGCTACAAGTGCCGAGCCTGCATTTAGTTTTCTTAGAAGTTCTAAAAGGCATTTAATATTCTGCCTATTTTTACAAGTTTGAATAGAATTATTGCCCTTATAAAATCTGCCTGAAAAAGCTCCCTTGCCCCTTTGACCATGTGAAAACACAGAGAGCAGGTGCCATCTATGAACAAGAAAGTGGGTCCTCACCAGACACTGAATCTGCTCCCAACTTGATCTTGGACTCACCAGCCTCCACAACTATGAGAAATATGCTTCTATTGCTTGGAAATCACTCAGTAGGTACTATTTTGTGTTAGCAGCCCAAACAGACAAAGATAGGCAGTGATTCTCATTCTTGTTTTTCACTTAACAAACCCTAAGAGGGCTTCTGAAGTCCAGAACCCTGTTCTTAACTTGCTTCTGTCCCAACACACATTTACCATTTTACTATCGAAATACAAAGACATATCAGATCTCTGAGCTATTAACAAAAGGTTGAGAATATGAAACAACCCATGTTCTTTTTTAGTTCACTTCATTAATGTTAGACATTTTTTCTTTCACTTGTTTTTGAGTGTATATGTGTGTTTTAAAACTGGGTAGTGGTTGATCAAAACCAGAGCAGAAATGATTGGAAGTAGGGGTGAATCCAGGATCTTTTCCTCTTAATAAAATTCTGGGAATACTTTGGGAATCTGAAGCTTGCATCATTTTAGAGACTTTTTAAAAGAAAATACAAGATGATTTACACAAATGTAGGTTCGTGTATTTATTTAAATGAGAAAAGAAATTGTTATAAATTACACATTTTAAAAATATTTAAATGCCACAAGCATCACAAAATCCCCCTCTAAAACACCACAGAATTTTTGTTACCCAATTGCCCTGATAGCCCTGCAGAATTATTCTTTCATTTCTTTGAATCTATACTTTTGGATCACCTCTTTGATAAGACTAATAGACTAATATGACTATTTAGATATGACTAACCTTGGTAGTATTTCCTAGTGAGAAGGTCTGTATAAAGATGTATCAGTCTTTCCTATAGTGTGGTTGACCAAATTTGGTTTTTATTAAAAATTTAGAAAAGTTTTTGTGAGCTTATAACTCATTCTTGGTACCATCACATAAATGTTTTGGGTAGCTTCCACCAAATTTTCATCAGATATGAACTCTAAGAATTCAGAGCACTCCCTATTTGTTTTTGTTGTTGTTTATTGCCTAATCTTAAACATGCTTGGATATTGACTAATTTTTGTGCATATCCTCCTTAAAGTGGTGTATTATGAATTACAGGTGTATTATCTTTGTCAGTATGAATATTCCCGTCAAATCACAAAGAAACCTAAATATTTTTCAAGTATGTTCACATAACTCACTTTTTAAAAAATTAATTGGATCATTAAATAGTACAAGAGTATTTTATTATATGTACTAGCAATTTTTCTCTTCCTTTTAATGACTTCCTAATTTGGGGACAATCTATATTTTTTGTTACAGTTTACTTCTAAATCTCGGGATAGTTTATATCGACTTCATATGCAAATCTATAAAAAGTAATTTTATTGTATGATAAAAAACTCAGGAGTATACATTGCATCCGCATGTATATTCCTAATGGGAAGAAACTTCATTTTGACTAGATATCAGTGAAAACTAAATCCTCTATTTCAATTAATTAGAAAGAATTTTCCACAGACTGTCTTCTGTTTCCATCCATTTGAACCCTTGCGTCTCCTCCACTAGGATCTTAGAAATATTCAAATTGTGATACAAACTATAGATCTGCCGCTTTGTCTTATGATACCAGGTGAGTTTCCGCAATGGGCTATTGGAATCTTCCTGAAAGCCATTCCTGTAACAGGATGAATAGAAATAATGAAATCTACAATTGACTGGGAGTCACATACTGTATATACTCGAGTATAAGCCGAGTTTTTTCGGCACAAAATTTGTGCTGAAAAACCTGAACTCGGCACAAGTTTATACTCGAGTATATACGGTAATTACAATCTGCTAAACCCAAACTAATCTCCAGTTCCCCTCGCCTTAGCTGGCCCCTCAAGATGTCTATCGCCCTCTGATATGAGAAGATGGGGTAGAAAGAAATAGAAGTCTGACGTATTGTGACTAAAATATCCAACTTTCACAAGTTTCGCAAAAACATATGGCCAGTGAATGAGTTGCTAAGGTTCCTCCTATCAAATTTAGGGGCACCGAAGCTTACGCTTTATCGACTGCATGATAAATCCATTTCTGGAGTTGGGGGGGACTGATACTTGGGGATCACGATCAGGATGAGCCAATAGGGAGTGGGGCGCTACTTGGTTCAAATGCTGTCTGTAGTTCTTTACTTTAGGATGTCAGAGTTTCCACCCCCCTGGCTTGGAATCCAGTGTGAGAACTCAATTAGGGCCTGTCCTAGACTAAATGAAGAAAAGAAAATCTCCTTTCCCATCACCTGTCCATTTTCTTGCCCCTTGTGCTTCTTTCTGGTCTACCTTTCCTTCTGTCTTTCAGTCATCTAGTACCCTCTGGAGACTTTTCTCTATCCCTATGGAAGTTTGCTCTTGTCATTCGTTCATGTATTCATAAATGTTTATTTTGCACACATTGTGGATCAGGTACCATTTCAGTTACGGAGGATCGTGCAGGGAATGCGGCAAAGCATCCCTGGTCTCACAGAAGTTGAATTCTAGAGCTGTTGAGACAGAAAGCAAGCTAATGTCCTCTTTAAACCAAGTTTTAGTACTGGGTTAGTGCTCCTGTGGAAATTTGTATTTCAGGTCTTTTATCTCTGCTTGTTATGGAACTGTCTTTATTCCCGAGTTAACATCATTTCAAACGTCAAGGATTTGGGGGAGTATTTCAGATGCAGGAGGAACACTTTCCCAATTCCTCAAAGCCTTTCATTTTATTTATGTATGAAACCATTTGTAGCTTCCACAAATTAGACTGACCATCCTCCAGCCCATGCCTCTCCATTTGAAACCGAACTATTGTGGTTAGAGCTTCTAAAGCCGTCTCTGATCTCTCAACCAGGGCATCTTAAGAACAGTTTTATTTTACTGCATTTTTATTTTTTGAGACAGAGTCTCTGTCACCCTGGGTAGAGTGCTGTGGCATCATCATAGCTCACAGCAACCTCAAACTCTTAGGGTCAAGTGATGCTCTTACCTCCCAGAGTATCTGGGACTACAGGAGCCCACCACAACACCTGGCTAGTTTTTCCATTTTTACTAGAGATGGGGTCTCACTCTTGCTCAGGCTGGTCTCGAACTCATGAGTTCAAGCAATCTACCTGCCTCGGTCTCCCAGAGTGCTAGGATTACAGGCGTGAGCCACCACACCCGGCCTTTGAGAACAGTTTTAGACTGTACACTAGGTTGTGTCTACTTTATTCTCTTCCAAAGTTCCTCTGCTAAGGTGAGTACAGCCGCAGTAGATACCTCACCACTCTGCATCATTTTTACCTGGTCTTATTCAACTATCCTGAGATGATGATGCCTTAGGCTCAGTGCTCAGTTGTTTCCTGGCTTAGCCATGTACACCGTGGATGAGGTCATCTGACTTACACTGCAGTTTCTCACCTTCTCACCCCTTAGTCACTGTTACATTCGTGTTAGACAGCCAATCTTTTCATCTTCATTGTTAGTACTATCTATAAGTTTTTAACTATTGACAACTAGTATTTGTTAAAATTTCTTTATGTGCAAGGAACAGAAAACTCAATGTGGCTTATAAAACAAGTTCCCACGTGGCTCGTGAGGCTCCAGGGGTGGTGGAGTCAGGCGCTCTGTGGTTCTCTGCTCCTTCCCTGGTCTGCTCACAGCTTCACCCACTGAGGCAGCCGTTGCAGTTCACCTCACATCCAGGAACAGCCACGTCCAGGGAGACTCGACCCGTGGCAGTCTCTGAAGAGCAACAAGATTTCCCACAGAGGCACCTACGGGGAAAAAACCTTTTCTTTTGCCTCATTGGCCCGAACTATCACAAGATGGTTTCTGAACCAGTCACTGGCAAGGTGGGAAGAAGGGCTTGGGCTAGATTCTCTGAGGCACACGGGCTTCCTGGGGCAGAGTGGGGAACATCAGACATAATGGGAGTCCTGATAGGAAGGAGAGACAGAAACAGATGCTGGCTGTGCAGCTGTTGAAGTCATTCTAGTTGCCTCCATGATACTTTGTTCATTTCTGAACAGATTTCTCCAGTTTTCACATGACCAGTCTCACACATGCCAATTCATGACCATAAATAGAAGTTAAGATTATGTTCAGAATCTTCTGCCTTAAGAAAATGAGGCTGTGACTCGGTGCCTGTAGCTCAGCGGCTAGGGCGCCAGCCACATACACCAGAGCTGGCAGGGTTGAATCCAGCCCGGGCCTGCCAAACAATGACAACTACAACCAAAAAATAGGCGGGCGTTGAGGCAGGTGCCTGTAGTCCCAGCTACTTGGGAGGCTGAGGCAAGAGAATCGCTGAAGCCCAAGAGTGTGAGCTGTGACGCCACAGCACTCTACCGAGGGTGACATAGTGAGACTCTGTCTCAAAAAAAAAAAAAAAAAAAGAATGAAAGGATAGGCTCGGCATCTGTAGCTCAGTGGTTAGGGCATGAGCCACATACACCGGGGCTGGCAGTTCGAACCTGGCCTGGGCCTGCTAAACAACAATGATAACTACAACAACAACAACAACAACAACAAAATAGCTGGGCGTTGTGGTGGGTGCCTGCAGTCTCAGCTACTTGGGATGCTGAGGCAAGAGTATCACTTAAGCCCAACAATTGGAGGGTTGCTGTGAGCTATGACATGACAGCACTCTACCCAGGGCGACAGCTTGAGATTCTGTCCCAAAAAAAAAAAAAGAAAAAAAGAGAGAGAGAGAAAGAAAAAGAAAATGAGGCTGCATGTGGTATATGCATCACTAAAATAAAGGAATGTTTTAGGCTAAACGAGTTAAGTTTTAGTTGTTGAAATCAGTCCACAGATTTTAGCTGCAGAAGTCTCAATGGAAAGGCCTGGGAGATTTTTCTGAGTATACTTTCCAGGCAGAAAGAACCTTTCCCAGTCCCACCCTGAGGGGTGCGTGACTGGGGTCACTAGTTGTTTGATTTAACCTGCATCTTGAGGTGTCTTATGTAGCTTGGGAGTTCTCTTGAATTCTCTGCCTTCTGCCTTCAGAGGTATTTTCTTTCTTGAGTTAAACCTCAGGTGGCTCCTACAGTTTCCAGAAGGTTTGCTCTTTTCCCTCTCTTTTCTTTGAGAGGTAGAAAAGAAATCCTTAACTTTTTGTAAATAACCCCCCTTTCTTTCCCTGGAGTATTATGAAAATTAGTGTTCTAAAAAGATTTTTCAAAGTGTTCCCTTGAAATGCAAAGAAAAGTGCTGTCAGCCCAGTAGGTTTTCTCTAAGAGCTTTTAAAAGGGAGGAAAGAAACATAAAGGACGCCCCTCCAGCAGTTTTCAGATTTTTTTTGAATTTAAAAATATACGTCATTATAGGAATGATTTTCGCTTTTCACCATCAACTCGGTCCCTTCCCAGACTGGGCCTGTAGTTTGCAGCTGACTGAGGGTCTCCCTGGGCAAGGTTAGCACCTCAGAGCAGCGTCTGTGGAAACTGACACAGTGATAAACTAGGTTTGTATTTACTCTATCATTATGGAGGATACTTTTAACATCCTTTTGACATGCTAATAGCCCTTCTTGTGGAAAATTATGCAAACAAACAAACTATTAATTAGATCAAGAGCGGCAGCCCCCTCAGAACTACAACATGCAGATTTGCTGATCTGATGCACTTGAGCCAGCCGTGTCCTTTGGTCCTACAGGGTACTCACGGGGGCCAGCTCACTGTGCACATCTGTACAGGAGCTGGGGGCCTCTCACCCCTCAGGCATCTCAAGGACTCCCTCCTTCTGGATGGAGCCAGGAGAGTACTCTGGATACATTGTCCCACCTCACTTGGGAAGGTCAACTGCAGATCTAAATGACAAACACAGGATGCAGGTGGATTCAGGGAGGCAACGCAGAATCTTACGAAGACCTCATTAATTCCCCAATTATTATCAGCACACAACTTTCTAGAAAGGTGGAATAAGTTTTATAATTAAAAAACCCAAAACACGAAAAGATTATGTGGTGCACTGAGAACCAAGACTTACTGGCTGAGTGCATTTCCTTGGTCAATGACTTGTGGTCACATGAGCTGCCATCTCTAAGTTTGGTGTGGCTATTGCTATTATTGGGATATTGATGTAATTCTGGACCAGGTTGGGCATGACAATCTGCGTGCTGAGGCTGGGATCGCACAGGAGGGGCCATGCCAGTCCTTGGTCCCAGGTGTGCTCCAGTTTGAGCCACAGCCCAGTCAGCCCTGGCTCTCCTTGGTGATCCTGCCCGGCAGCCTCCCTCCCACTGGCTGCCTGATCTTCCTGTTGGGTGGCTCTGGGCAGACAGCACAGCTGCTCACAGACACCGTGCAGCTTTTCTTTCTTCCCATTAGCTCTAGGTCTTATTCTCCCTCCCAAGAGCAATCCCCTGCATGCTTTTTTTTTTTTTTTTTTTTTTTAAGCTTTTAATCATTTAGGTCATTCTTTTTTTCCCTTTCCTCCCCCAAACTTTCCCTGAATGTTAGGCAAAACCTTGTGATTCCCAAGTCTTACGCACAACCCCCCAGGCAGAGTTCTGTGCCTTCATCTCTTTCCACTCCCACGCTGCAGCCATATAAATTGAGGGGAAAGGGCTCCTTTCTTTTTCCTTGGAGAGTGATTATAAAAATATCATGGAGACTGAGATGGAGCTGGGGCCTTTTGGGGACCTGGTGGAACAGCCCTCTCCACACACAAACACATAAAGCTTGGAAATAAAGGGAAATCTTGAGTCCCTTCAGGGGAAGTTCTGGGTACCTGGACAGTCTTGAATAGTAATGGGAATGATGATGGCCTTCCACACGAGCCCAAGTCAAAAAGTGTTTTGGTTCCCTATGGAAGCTACACGCTAGCATCTTTATTTTTTATTTTGAGGCAGAGTCTCTCTCTGTCACCCTGGGTAGAGTGCCATGGTATCACAGCTCATAGCAACCCCAAACTCCTGAGCTCAGAGATCCTCTTACCTCAGACCTCCCCCCCAAGTAGTTGGGACTCCCAACTAGAGATTGGGGTCTTTCTCTTGCTCAGGCTGGTCTTGAACTCCAGAGCTCAAGCAGTCCACCCTCCTCAGCCTCTCAGAGTGCTAGGATTATAGGCGTGAGCCTCCACACTCAACGTCAAGATGGCATCACTGCCAGGCATGGTAGCTCATGTCTGTAATCCTGGCACTCTGGGAGGCCAAGATGGTTTGGATTGCTTGAGCTCAGGGGTGCAAGACCAGCATGAGCAAGAGCTAGACCCTCTCTCTAAAGATTAGCTGGGTGTTGTGGTGGGTGCCTATAGTTCCAGCTACTCAGGAGGCTGAGGCAAAAGAATTGCTTGAGACCAAGAGTTTTAGGTTTCCTTGAGCTATAACACCATGGCACTCTATCTATCTAGGGCAACAAGGTGAGACTCTGTCTCGAAAGAAAAAAAACGATGGCATCTTAACATATATGTTCTTGAGTTGTTTCTCTGAAAACCCCACCAGACAGAACATGCCGAGAATGGGAACTGAGGAAGTGAACGCCAATGGCTGCTATTCTTTGTTCTAAATCTCTCCCTGAGGGACCTGGAGAGAGTCACAACCATCTTAACGTTTCTTTCCATTATTTCAAGAATACCTGAATCCACTTATGACTATACCCCCCTTGAGGGTATCCTACTTTTGAGGCCAGGCCAATGTGTGACCTCATGTATTGATTTATAATTTTGCCCACTTGAAATTACCCCTACCTTTAAAAACCGTGGCTTATTAGCCCTCAGAGTGGAGGTCCTACTTGTTAGCTGCACATTCTCCTAGCTTTCTCCCACTGCAATGTCTGGCTTTGCTGCCTGGGGTGAGTGGACTCCATCCTGGTGGGTAAAAAAATTTTCCCTCCAACCCCAGCTGTCTTACTAGCTTGGGAAAGCCTAAAATGCCGCCACTGGAGGTGCATTCCTTTGGCCTAATTAAGGCATTTTTCATAGTTAAAATGAGTATTTCAAAAAGGGGTAACTTCAGTGTAAATGAGTGACCTGGGCCTTCTAAGGAGAAGGTCTGAAGAGGTAAAGGATGCAGGGAGAACATATGGTTTAAATTCAGAAGTGAGGCAAGAGTGGATGTGGTGTGGAGGATCTGGAGGGCACACAGGGCAGGGATGTTCTCTATGGACCAGTCTTGTCTATTTCCCACATTTGCTAAGGGTCTCGATACATTGGCTTCTAGGGCCACACAGAACCTTGAGACTTGAGCAAGGGCACAACTCACCCTGGCTCTGGTGACGCACAGACACGTGGCCTTGGTAGGATCCCTGGATCCTGCAAAATAATTAGTTGACTCAATAGAAAAAAAAAGGGCCCTCTGGTTCGGGGGGTTGTTTTATTCTGGGTCTTTATTGAACCAACCAGTTTCTTTCAACTGACTAAGTATGTCATTGAGCAGCCTGACTACAGTACTGAAGAATTATAAATGAATGACACATCCATTGCTTTTGTTCTTGTGTAACCACAACCTTGAAAACCCCAGGCTGCTTAATGCACAAGGAAGGCCTCGGGGAATATGGCCTAGTCCTAATTTTTTCATCTGCAGATAGAGATCCTATTAGGTCCTGCCTGTAAAATTCTTTGAGGACGAATGATCGTGCACTAAGAGGGTTTACACAGTGCCTGGCCAATACTAAACATTCGGTAGGTGCCAGCTATTAGTTTTACTATTAGTATAAGGCCAGAGTGTTGGTTATTTAATAACTAGTATCAGGAAGACTTACAGCAGCTTCCCAGGGAGTATCCCCGGAGAGTAATCCCTAGGGAAGAAGACACATATGAAGTCTTTGTTACCCTGCTGTGTGTAAGGGTTGGGGACACAGGGGCAAGTCCTTCTCCCCAGTGTCCTGCAAATCACCACTGTGCATGCAGAAAGCAGCACCCACGTTGAGCCTGGTCTTCCAGGATCAGGGAATTTGGAAACCCTGAGCCTCCTGGATTCCTAGTCCACTGTTGTTAGGGAAATGTTTGTGCTCTTGCTGCACATACAAGCGTAGGTCCTCAGCACACGCACACGCACCCATGGGCTGCACACTCACACAAACCCCCACGTGCAGAGTAGAACTCCTTGGCCTTGGGGGAATTTTTCCTGTCTTCCTTCTTCTCTTGCATCCTTTTCAGTCCGTTCGGGCATAATTATTGTTGCTCTGCTGGCTTGTTTCTGCCGCTCTCTAGAGTGGAGCAGATGTTGACAGCGCTGAAAGATCCCATGCTATCACACAGCAGAACAAATGAGGATGTCAAAAAAGGCTCTTCAGTCTAACAAGAAAACAGAGGAAAGAGACAAAAAGAAGAAAGCCTTTGGAGACTAGCAAACTCACTCTGATTAGATCTTATGCTAATAGGATGCTCACTGTGCGTGCTAACAGTGATTTAATATGTTTAAATGATACAGGGGAAATATGTCTTGGGGAAAAAAAAAAAACAAAACACAGAGGAAAGAGAATTTTTTCCCTGGCAGGCATGATTAAGATGGTGTGGGCTCCCTGGGAAAACATGACTGCAGCCTGAGACTGTTGCATGTGGCCCAAGCGTATTACTAACAATGCCTGACATCATCTCCCCGCAGTGGGCAGCGCCTGCTTTCTCCAGCCCTGGGTGAGGGAGAGGAGCTGTTCAGAGGGATATAATGGACTGTCAGCCTCACTGCTGGGTCAGTGCTTCTTCCTTTACTGTGGGAAGCTATAATTTAAAACCTTTTTATATATGTGGTGGCAGTCCACAAATCCTAATTATCCAGAACAAAGATAAAAAGTACTCTAGCATTTTGGAAGGGAGAAGAGGGAGGTCTCTAAGAAATCAAAATAGATGAACCGAAGTTCATGTGTCATAGATCATATCAGTAATTACTGAGTAAATATCTTCACTCTGCTTTTAACCTATTTACACATCTTCTCCTTGTAATTCTAACTATTAATGCAATAGCACCAGGTGTGGTGGCTCAAACCTGTAATCATGGCGCTCTGGGTGGCCGAGGCAGGCAGATCACCCTGGGTGGCGCAGGTGGGCAGATCACCTGAGCTCAGGAGTTCGAGACCAGCCTGAGCAAGAGTAAAACCCTGTCTCTATTAAAAGGAAAACTAGCTGGGTATTGTGGAAAGCCCCTGTAGTCCTGATACTTGAGAGGCTAAGGAAAAGGGATCTCCTGAGCCCATGAGTTTGAGGTTGCTGTGAGCTAGGCTGATGCCACAGCACTCCATCCAGGGCACAGAGTGAGACTCTGTCTCCAAAAAAAAAAAAGTAATAGTTCTCTCTTTCACCAGTTTGGGAAAAGGAAGATGAAGTGAGAGGCTGTTGCATGTACATATAATCCCGACAGTATCAAAAAGTGATTTAAGTTGACAGTAAGTGAGAAAACACAAATACTACAGAGAAGGAGAATCTCAGATATGTTTGTTTCCTTATTTGTTCCTTTAATTGTCCCACAATGGTCTGAGGCAGCTGTCTAGGAGCTTTTGTCATATGGGTAGAGAGTGAGATGGGCAGCACATAATTCAAAAGTCCCTGAGGAATAAAAGTTAAAAATCAAAAAACCCCAAACCCCAACTCTCCGGAGGGAGCAGGTTATTGAAGTTCATTGTTGAAATGTACTAAATTGACAACCTCCCAGGAATTTCCCTTGGCCCTAAAAACGCCCAGACTCTACCATCCAGATGTTAGGGTCTGTCTGGAAGTGCAACAGCCCTCAGTGGGCTGAGCACTCAGCAGTCAGCTGGGCCAGCGTTGCTTCTGACAAATGATCCAGCTACCCGTGCTGGCAGCCATCCGGCGACAGGGCCCCCCTGTGAGACACCCATGCATTGTTGGAGTGCTCCAGTTATTAGAAAGTTCAGGCTTGTTGGAACCCAAACATTCCTCTTTGTGTCTTCCCTCACTGGCCGTGCCTCTACCCTCCAGGGCAGAACACTTGTGTGCAGTCAGAACACCTGTGTCCACATCCTGCCTCCAGTTATGTGACTTAGGACAAGTTACTTAATCTCTCTAAACTCCAGTTTTCTAGTAGTGAGAATAAATGAGAGAATCCACATAAAGATGCTTGCCATATGGAAAGCACTCTGAACATGAGCCATCATTTTGGAGTCTGAAAGGATTGCCCACTCCCTTCCCTTCCATTCCATTTCCTTCCCGCCTAAGCTTACAGCACACTAGCAATTCCTTTTGAGCTTATAATCAATGGAAACATCTCTATCGTTCTCACACAGACTACTATCAATCCGCATCTCTCTCATCTGTTGCTTATTCTATCTTATTTGCTTGTTTATTTTAACCAAGTGTAAAACTTTACATTTATCCCCATTAAACATAATCTTATTAGATCTGGTCCATTGTTTCAATATGTCAAATCTTTTTTGCATTGCAATTGTGCTGTCCAATGTATTAGCTATCCCTTCCAGCTTTGCATTACCCACAAATGTTATCAGTAGGCCATCGATGTCTTCATCCAAGAACACTTAACAAGGCAAGATGGACCAGAAACCCATGTTGTGAAAGATCCTTTCTCTAGATCGCCGTCAATCCACTCATTAGTACTCTGAATCCGACTAGCTACTAATCTACCTGACTCGGCTGCTGCCAGCCTTACCCATGGGTGTATCTCATCTTCAAAAGTACAGACTTATTTGTCAAGTGCTCTGTTGCAATCCAAAAGCACTTTGTCCACACAATACCTGGAAAACCAGTGTAGCAACTCTGTCAGAAAGACAGGTGGTTAGTCCGATTCATTGCGGCTCACCTGGAACAGCACCCAGCTCGCCAGACAAGAGAGTATCCAAACTGCCTGCCTTTATTTAAAAGATTGAATTTCTCCATTTTTCCATTTTCTAGAACTTTTTCTCCAAGCCTCTGTGTTTCAAAGCAGATAGTTAGTCTCCTGGAATATAACTCGTCTGGCCAGGCCCATGGACCACAAGCCATGAGTTCATTCGGAACCTTCTTTCTTACCTGGGGCTTCCCCTTTCTGTCACTAGTATCTTCGTGGTGTCCTTTTCTTCTTTAACTCGGAGTAGCTTTCCTTGATAGAGAATATGGAAGGGATATAAGTGCTGAAAGAATCCATTTTTTTCTATCATCCATTAATATGATGAAAATAACAATATTGATCTTGAGGAATGGACATATTTTATATCCTGTGCTAAACATAACAAAAATACTCATTTTGGTCAGGTCCAGTGGCTTACACCTGTCATCCTAGCTCTCGGGGAGGGTGAGGTGGGAGGATGGCTTGAACTCAGGAGCCAAACCTGAACCACGCTTTATCTCTACTAAAAATAGAAAAAAATTAGCTGAGCCTTATGGCAAACACCTGTAGTCCCAAGTACTCAGGAGGCTGAGTCAGGAGGATAACTTGAGCCCAGGAGTTTGAGGTTGCTGTGAGCTATAATGATGCCACTGTACTTTAGCCTGGGTGACAGAGTGAGACTGTCTCAAAACCAAAACAAAACAAAACAAAAATCCTCTTTTAGTTTTGTCTTAGACCAGTGGTTCTCAACCTGTGGGTCGCAACCCCTTTGTAACAATGAAAATACATCATGGCATTAGGAAGGTTGAGAACCACTGTCTTCGATGTTCAGGTACCTTTTAGAAGTCTTTGGAGCAGTATCAATAGGGAACTACAGTGAACCATACAAGCCAGCTTGCAATGGCAGTAGCTAAATAGGGGAATCTGTCCTAGTCACTGGGTTCCTTTCCTTACTGTCCCTATCCCCATTGCCACCCTCAGGTCCTGGTCTAGTATGTCTAATCACCACTGGAGAGAAACAGTGTTCAAGATCATGGAGTTCTAGGTTCCTCTAATGCCATCACACACTGTCTATGTAGCCCTGGACAGATCTGTGAGAGAAAGATGACAGTAATTATCCCATGAGTGGCTGTGATGCAGCGGTTCTCAACCTGTGGGTCAAGACCCACAGGAACTGTATGAAAGGGTCACAGTGTTAGGAGGGTTGAGAACCCCTGGTATAGTGACTCGATAAGGGCCATGCGCAGTGTCTGGCACAGTGGTCCATTATTGCCTTCTGATTTCTGACTTGTTCTGGTCCCCATTTGGTTCTGCTCCTGTCATCAGTTCCTTGTCTATCCCCTCAGTCTGCAGTAGCTCTGCCCCAAACTTTAGTTTTTTGGTATTTTTTTTTTTTTTTGAGACAGTTTCACTTTGTCAACTTGGGTAGATTGCCGTGGTGTCATAGCTCACAGCAACCTCAAACTCAAACTGTGCCTTGGGTTCTCTCTTGAACACACCCTAGGCCACAAATATAACCTTAGAAAATTTTTAAAAAATAGTAATTATTCCTTGCATTTTCTAAGACCATCATGGAATAAAAGTTGAACTAAATAACAGCAGCAACCTGCATACCCATACAAAAACATGGAAGCTAAACAACGTTATGCTCAAGGATACATGGGTTATGGATGAGATTAAGAAAAAAAATCACCAAATTTTTGGAACAAAAATCAAGACATGAATTGCCAGAACCTCTGGGATACTGCAAAGACAGTCCTAAGAGGGAAATTTATAGCATTGCAAGCCTTCCTTAAGAGAATGGAAACAGAGGAAGTCAATGGGACATCTCAAGCAACTGGAAAAGGAAGAACATTCCAACCCCAAACCCAGTAGAAGAAAGGAAATAACCAAAATTAGAGAAGAATTAAATGAAATTGAAAACAAAAGAATTATATAACAGATCAATAAATCAAAAAGCTGGTTTTTTGAAAAGGTCAATAAAATAGATAAACCTTGGCCAACCTAATCAGAAAAAAGAGTAAAATCTCTAATCTCATCAATCAGAAATGACAAAGACGAAATAACAACAGACTCCTCAGAACTCCAAAAAATCTTTAATGAATATTACAAGAAAATTTATTCTCAGAAATATGAAAATCTGAAGGAAATTGATCAATGCTTGGAAGCCCGTCACCTTCCAAGACTTAGCCAGAATCAATTGAAAATGTTGAACAGGCCTATATCAAGTTCAGAAATAGCATCAACCATACAAAACCTCCCTAAAAAGAAAAGCCCAGGACCAGATGGTTTTACGTCAGAATTCTACCAAACCTTTAAAGAGGAATTAGTACCTATATTACTCAATGTGTTCCAAAAGGTAGAAAAAGAAGGAAGACTACCCAACACGTTCTATGAAGCAAACATCACTCTGATCCCCAAACCAGGAGAAGATCCACCAAGAAAAGAAAACTATAGACCAATATCACTCATGAATATAGATGCAAAAATATTCAATTAGATCCTAACAAACAGAATCCAGAAACACATCAAACAAATTATACATCATGACTAAGTCAGTTTTATCTCAGGGTCTCAAGGCTGGTTCAATCTACATAAATCTATAAATGTAATTCAGCACATAAATAAATTTAAAAAAAGACCATATGATTCAATTGATGCAGAAAAAGCTTTTGATAATATCCAGCATCCCTTCATGATCAAAACACTTAAGAAAATAGGTATAGAAGGGACATTTCTTAATCTGATGTAGGCCATCTACAGCAAACCCACAGCCAACATTATATTGAATGGAGTTAAATTGGAATCATTTCCACTCAGATCAAGAACCGGTCAAGGCTGCCCATTGTCTCCATTGCTTTTTAACATTGTAATGGAAGTTTTAGCCACCACAATTAGAAAAGAAAAGGCAATCAAGGGTATCCATATAGGGTCAGAAGAGATCAAACTTTTGCTCTTCGCAGATGATATGATTGTATATCTGGAAAACACTAGGGACTGTACTATAAAACTCTTAGAAGTGATCAAGTGATCAAGTAGCATCTCAGGTTACAAAATCAACATTCATAAATCGGTAGCCTTTATATATACCAACAATAGTCAATTTGAAAAAACAGTTAAGGACTCTATCCCATTCACAGTAGTGCCAAAGAAGATGAAATACTTGGGAATTTATCTAACAAAGGACCTGAAAGATCTCTATAAAGAGAACTATGAAACTCTAAGAAAAGAAATACCTGAAAATGTTAACAAATGGAAAAACATACCATGCTCATGGCTGGGAAGAATCAACATTGTTAAAATATACATACTACCCAAAGCAACATATAATTTCAACACAATCCCTATTAAAGCTCCACTGTCCTACTTTAAAGATCTTGAGAAAACAATACTTCATTTTATATGGAATCAGAAAAAACCTCAAATAGATATGACATTACTCAGAAATAAAAACAAAGCAGGAGGAATCACGCTACCAGACCTGAGACTATACTACCAATTGATAGTGATCAAAACAGCATGGTATTGGCACAAAAACAGAGAAGTAGATATCTGGAACAGAATTGAGAGCCAAGAGATGAATCCAGCTATGTACCATTATTTAATCTTTGACAAGCCAATTAAAAACATTCAGTGGGGAAAAGATTTCCTATTTAACAAATGGTGCTGGGTGAACTGGCTGGCAACCTGCAAAAGACTAAAACTGAACCCACATCTTTCACCATTAACTAAGTAAGAATCTCACTGGTTTAAAGATTTAAACGTAAGACATGAAACTACAAAAATACTATAGGAGAGTGCAGGGAAAACCCTTGAAGAAATTGGTCTGGGTGAGTATTTTATGAGGAGGACCCCCCGGGCAATTGAAACAGCTTCAAAAATACACTACTGGGACTTGATCAAACTAAAAAGTTTCTGCACAGCCAAGAACACAGTAAGTAAAGCAAGCAAATAGCCCTCAAAATGGGAGAAGATATTTGCAGGTTATGTCTCCGACAAAGGTTTAATAACCAGAATCCACAGAGAACTCAAACGCATTAGCAAGAACAGAACAAGGGATACCATTGCAGGCTGGGCAAGGGATTTGAAGAGAAACTTCTCTGAAGAAGACAGGCGTGCAGCCTTCAGACATATGAAAAAATGCTCATCATCTTTAATCATCAGAGAAATGCAAATCAAAACTACTTTGAGATATCATCTAACTCTAGTAAGATTTGCCCGTATCACAAAATCTTAGGACCACAGATGTTGGCATGGACGTGGAGAAAAGGGAACACTTCTACACTGCTGGTGGGAATGCAAATTAATACATTCCTTTTGGAAAGATGTTTGGAGAACACTCAGAGATCTAAAAATAGATCTGCCATTTAATCCTGTAATTCCTCTACTAGGCATATACCTGGGAGACAGAAAATCACATTATAACAAAGATATATTTGCAGAATGTTTATTGCAGCCCTATTCATAATTGCTAAGTGACGGAAAAAGCCCAAGTGCCCACCAATCCACGAATGGATTTATAAACTGTGGTATATGTACACCATGGAATATTATGCAGCCTTAAAGAAAGATGGAGACTTTACTTCTTTCATGTTTACATGGATGGAGCTGGAACATATTCTTCTTAGTAAAGTATCTCAAGAATGGAATAAAAAGTACCCAATGTACTCAGCCCTACTATGAAACTAATTTATGGATTTCACATGAAAGTTATAAACCAGTTATAACCTAAGTGTATGGGAAAGGGGGAGAGGGAGTGATTGGAGTGGTGAGGTGGACAGAGGGAGGGTGCTTGGTGGGATTACACCTGTGGTGCATCTTACAAGGATATATTTGAGGCATAGTAAATGTATAATGTAAATGTCTTAACACAATAACTAAGAAAATGCCAGGAAGGCTATGTGAACCAGTGTGATGAAAATGTGTCAAACGGTCTATAAAACCAGTGTATGGTGCCCCATGATCACATAATGTACACAG
>CAUYPK010018378.1:0-16956 GCA_963574355.1 Loris lydekkerianus
ACACTTAGAGATCTAAAAATAGATCTGCCATTCAATCCTATAATTCCTCTACTAGGTATATACCCAGAAGACCAAAAATCACATCATAACAAAGATATTTGTACCAGAATGTTTATTGTAGCCCAATTCATAATTGCTAAGGCATGGAAAAAGCCCAAGTCCCCATCCATTCACAAATGGATTAATAAATTGTATATGTACACCATGGAATATTATGTAGCCTTAAAGAAAGATGGAGACTACCTCTTTCATGTTTAAATAGGTGGATCTGGGACATATTCTTCTTAGTAAAGTATCTCAAGAATGGAGGAAAAATTATCCAATGTACTCAGCCCTACTATGAAACTAATTTGTGGTTTTCACAAGAAAGCTATAACCCAGTTATAACCTAAGAGTATGGGGAAGAGGGGGAGGGAGAGCAGGGAAGGGGATGGATGGGGGGAGGGAGGGTAATTGGTGTGATTACACCTACGGTGCATCTTACAAGGGTACATGTGAAACTTATTAAATGTAGAATATAAATGTCTTAACACAATAACTAAGAAAATGCCAGGAAGTCTGTGTTAACCAGTGTGATGAAAATATGTCAAATGGTCTATAAAACCAGTGTATGGTGCCCCATGATCGCATTAATGTACACAGCTATGATTTAATAATTAAAAAAAGAGAAAAGAAAATGCTATTTATTACATACACTTGTTAGATGTGTAAAATATTTATTAAATAAATTTTCTTAATTACTCAGGTAAAAAAAAAAATAGCTAGGCATTGTGGCAGGCACCTGTAGTTTCAACTACTTGGAAGGCTGAGGCAAGAGAATTGCTTAAGCCCAAGAGTTGGAGGTTGCTGTGAGTTATGTTGCAATGGCAAGAAAGTGAGACTCTGAGGGCAAGAAAGTGAGACTCTGTCTCAAAAAGAAAAGAAGGTGGGAAAAGAATACAGAATACCTTTATATTTTTGTGTCAGAGGGGAATGGTGGGAAAGGATGGCTATAGTTTAAAGTATGGTGGCCAGAAAAGATGTCACAGAAAAGGTGACTTTTGAGGAAAGAGGTGAGGAGATAGAGAGCCACACAACCCATCTCCTTCATGACCATGGGAAATCTTGGCTTTCTCCCTGGGGAAGAAAGTCAAAATTTTTCATGTATCTCTCCTTCATCTTCTGCAAGTAGTCAGCTCTATCAAATGCACATCCTGATGGAAGACTTCTTTCTTTTACCCAAAACATTTGCCATGATCAGAAGGGTTTCTCTTGTGTTGCGTATCTAGAAGTAACTGATTAGAACAACTATAATCCTGCCTATGAAAAATGTAAGAAGTGAACTCAACCACTATTTGATTACTGAGCTGGGAGAACTGGACTGGCTTCAGCTGGGGCAGAGGCTGCTTTTCTGTTTCTTCTCTGCCCATGAATTACTCGTAGACGATAGACCAAGGTAATGAGAACTTGAAAGGTTTCTATCACTTGTAAACACTCTGTCCTGAGACCTGGAAAGCAAAGAACTGGAGGAAAGTCTTTAGTATACTCGAAAAGGAAGTAGTTTTCTGACAATGGCCATACCCTTGAGGTGTTTTGAAAAAAAAAAAAAAAAAAAAGACTTCTCCTCGTATTCATGTGGCTTAACCATTAACTAACTTTTACTGCAGATAGAGGAGATTTGACCTTTGTGATTAATTTTCACATGGTTTGTATGATGTTAAAAGAAGAAAAGATTCTTTGATTTAAAAAATGTCAAGGATCTCTGTGTATGTGCCATAGATAAGAATAAATTTGAATGCAAAATGTAAAACTCTTAAGTTTTTAAGAAAAAACATGGAAGAAAATTTTTGATATCTGGGGATAGGCAAATAGTTCTTAGTTTTGACACAAATAGCACACCTAAAAAGAAAAATCAGTACGTTGGACTTCATCAAAATTAAAATTTTTGCCCTGGGGACAAAACTAAGAAAATGAAAAGACAAGCTACAAAGTGAGGAGAAAAAAAAAACAACTTACAAACTGTGTATCTAACAAAGGAGTCATACCTAGGGTGCACAGAGAGTGCCCCAGTAAAGTGGTGTATACATTTTAAGAAAGGAAAAAACTGTATTAAAATTGTGATATTTGAGTCATGTTTGACTTCTACAATTACAACAGGTGCTCAAACATGACTTGTGTCCATCTTTTGTTATGTTATTGGTATATATTGAGTATTACAATTTTAATACAGTTTTTTTTCTTTCTTAAAATTTTTGTATTTTGGTACCCTCTGAATAAAAAAAAACTCAAAAATAAATATGAAGAAACACACAATTCAAACAGAAAAGAGACAAAGACATGAAGAGACATTTCACCAAAAAGGATAGATGTCTAGGAAATAACCACATGAAAAAATGCTCAACACCATTAAGAAAATGAAAATTAAAACCACATTCAGATGTCACTATATACCTATCAGAATGACTAAAACAAAAAATAGTGAAAGCAGCAAATGCTGGCAAGTATACAGAGAAAGTGAATCACTCGTAAACTTTTGGTGAGAGCATGTACGATGGCACGGTCACTCTGGAAAACAGTGTAACACTGCCTTAAAAGTTTAACCTACACCTACCATGCCACCCAGGATTTGCTCTTCTGGACTTTTATTTTAGGGAAATAAAAACTTATATTCACAAAAACTGATACATGAATAATTATGACAACTTTATTCATAGTAACCAAAAACTAGAGGCAACCCAGATGTGGTCGACAGATAAGTGGTCAAACAAACTGGGGTGAATCCATACCATGAAATATTTTTTGGAAATAGAAAGAAACAAACTCGATATGAACAGCCTAGCTGAATGTTCAGAGAATTATATTGAGGGGAAAAAGGCATCTTCAAAGGTTGTATACAGTATTTCTCTTTTCACATAGCATTATTGAAATGACAATGTTTCAGAAATGGAGAACATAGTGATTCCGGAGATTAAGTAGGTGTGGGAAGGAAGTGGGTTTGGCTATAACGTGAGAAACCACTGTGGTATCTGAAATGTTCTGCGTCTTGACTTTCTCAATGTCAACATTCAGGTTATGACATTGTACTATATGTAGTTTTATAAGATGCTGCTGTTGAGGATACTCATAAAGGATGTGCAAGATTTCTCTGTATTATTTTTTACAACTCTGAAACTAAAATTTTAATTTAAAAAAATTCTACTAATTACACTCAAAATGGTGTTATGTCTTACATTAGCACTTAGTTGTACAGAATTCTGTGAAAGACTGAATAGATTTTTAAACTCTGTAATTGCCTACTCTAAGAATAAATTGGTAAATTAACCAAAGAGACTTGCTAATGACCAGGGATTTATTTCATATTATTGATTGGCTTATTAGTAAGCCACAGAAATAACAGAAAATCAAAACGAACAAGGTCTCAATTTGAGTTCTTTTTCTTCCATGGTTGTAATCTTACTTAATCAAATCGAACAGAAATTCTAAGTTATCTTGTGGTTCTGGCTACCATAGAGCATCATCTGTTTCTCTGTGCATGAACTGTCCAGTTAAAAGGTGTATGGCACGGGATGTGTTTTATAGAACTCAAGTTGAAGACGTGTATTCAATTAACTGTGTTATTCCTTCACTCCTCCATTCAGCAAACATTTAGTGAGTACCTCTTATGTGCCAGGTACTGTGCTAGGCACTAGATTTCCAGAAGTGAACCAAATGAAGGCCTCTAGTTCTAAAAGAAGAGTGAGTGCAGGGAGAGTGAGTTCTCTCCTCCAGCCCCTGTCCGTTCACAGGTGGGCCTCCCCCAGCACTCTGCAAGCTCTCCTGCTAGCATCACCCTGAGAGTGAAGACAAAGCAACGATGGGGTCTATAGGAACAGCAGGAAGGCCTTATTATTCTACAATTTCTACTTGTTTCTTAAAATAAATTACCAATTTGTCCTCTTTCTTCCTCCATATATAGAACTTCCATGTTCAACCACCTGCCTACACTGACCACCTCCTTAAGTCCTCTAATTATCATAGAGCAGATAGGCGCCAGATGTACATATTGGTACGGCAGGCCTATTTTTTTATGTTGATGACTTCCATTTGTTGACCAATTTGTTACAGTCCCTTGGGGGGGCCGTCAACTTTCAGAGGTTCTACTGTATGTGGGATCTCCCATATATCAAGTTTTCTTCTAATTCTTCCTTACCTTTACCAGATGTCATGGTTCATGCGTAAGTATCATTCTTTTTTAGAGTCTAGATTCTAAATTCTAAATCTAAGTTAGATTTAGATTTTTAGATTTATTCTTGTTCTACTGAGACTACAATGGAAGATGGCTCAGTGTATTTTAGCCTTCCTTTCTGCTTATGGAAGACTGGGAGGAAGTCTGATTTCAACAGGAGCATTATGGAAGCCTAAAGGAAATGTAACAGGAAAAGAGTTGAGGAAAGAAAGTAAAGGGGAGGGGAGGGGAGGGGGAAGGAAGGGTGGAAGGAGGGTAATTGGTGGGACCACACCTACGGTGCATCTTACAAGGGTACATGTGAAACTTACTAAATGTAGAACATAAATGTCTTAACACAATAACAAAGAAAATGCCAGGAAGGCTATGTTAACCAGTTCGATGAAAATATTTCAAATTGTATATAAAACCAGTGTATGGTACCCCATGATTGCATTAATGTACACAGCTATGGTTTAATTAAAAAAAGAAAGAAAGTAAAAGAGGGGGGGATCATTATTAGTTCCAATTTCCCTGCCCAAATTAGGGATGGGAATGTTAGGTTAGCTGCCTCCTTTTAGGAATATTTTATTTCAAATTCTTACTAAATGTAAATCATGAGGATGCTGAATTCATTAAGACTGCATAAGTGATTTTTGCAACCTAGAATTGGATAAGATGCTGATTATGAATAAGAATTTGCTGCAGAGTGGTGTAGAAAGAGCAATGAGGTGCAGTTGGGCCCCTAAAACCCATTGACAGAGCTAAAGAAGGAACAGCCCATAGGGATAGATTAAATTTGTGCCTGAAGAATTTGATGCTTTTTCCTAAACTCATGGAGTAGCTTTGACAAAGCACTTTTTTCCATTTGTAATAAAAGTGCCTTAGTTGTTCTGAGCAGCCAATAGCTACCTTATAACATAGAATCAGGTGGCAGTGACCGTCCACAGGCACCTGCTGCAGCAGGGAACGCTAGGGGCTACACCTGATTCCTCTCAAAGAAACTCATGCATATCCATCCTTAAACTAAGGTCCCCTCTGACTGGCACAAAGGCACTAAACAAAATCCTCTCCCAGTAGGAAGCAGAGCAGGCAGGGGGCAGCCCCTCCTCCCTGTATTTTCCCCTCCAGCCAGGCATAGCTCAGTAGGTTCCATCCTTAACCCCAGTACTAATTCTCTAGGTCTTTATCTGAACTACTTTTAAATTAAATTTAAGCAACTATTTGCTCCATTAATCCATGCAGCCTATTAGCACACTGTGCACTTACTGTACAATATTTTAAATGAAGTCAAACTTCAAAGTCGTTGATAGGTGTGGGGAAAGGGGGGCCTGATATAGCCAGAAGGAAGTCATAATCTCCCAAGGATTTTGAGGGAGAGCTAAACTTAGCGGCAGACTTCACTTTCCATTTCACTTTAAATGCACAGCTACTGGGAACAGCTTGGGACCCTGCCTTGCGTTGCAGATAAAGCCTTAGGAGTGAGGAGGAGGCTAGATATACCCGGTCAGAATGAATATTTCTGATCATCAGAAATTCTCTTTCCCTGTTTAAGTTACCAAGGAAACCAAATTCTTGAATATTTTGCTTGAAAATGTATATTTTTTCCCTGAAATAGGGGTCCTGTGTAGGATGAGGGGTACGTGTGACGAAGAGACTTAGAGGTTTAACATTGGATTGGCAGCAAAGAGGCAAGAACAAAGGGCAGAAGTGGCTGCCCCAGCAGTTAGTCCAGCAAACTGAGTTTGGTTTCACTGAGATTCTAAGGGTCCAAGAGTATGAAGCCATTTGGATCCTTCTCCTCATGAGCACAGGAAAGCACAAAAGATGGGTATATTTCTTCACCGTGACCTTCCATCCATGTTATAAAGTGGACTAGACTGAACTCGGTCGTTCTAGGCAAGTTGGAGGCAGATCAGCATGGATCAGTCTTCTGAAGCCTGCCTCTGGCTTCTCTCATGTAAAACGTGCAGACACATGCACATACACCCATATATATATATACACATACACACATGCACACATCTATATGCATACACACATGCACACATATATACACACATACATGCACACACATACACATGCACATACACACATACATACACGCACCTACACACATGCACATATGCACATTAATACATATACACATGCAGACATATATATGCATACACATACATGCACACACATGCACATACACACAAACGCATACGCACACATGCACACACACATACATGCACACACATACATGCACATACATGTGAACACACACATGCACACACCCTTTGACAGTGTAGAGCACTTTGTTCCATGTGCAACTCATATTATCTGACTCTTAAGATTTTTTTAGAAACTGAAGACCTGGAAGTCACTATAAAGGGACATAGAGGGCACCTCGTTAAAACATCCACATCTGTGGGAAAGAAAAAAAAGTTTTGTTCCTAACTCCCTCTCTGCAAATAGATAGTCTCTCAGCCAGAAACCACAGTGCTTTGACTCTAGTCTCTCATTTGACTCTGACTTCCCATTTTTAATATAATTTTATAAGATTGAAAGCAGGAACAACTGAAAACAGGCCAGGCATAGTGGCTCATTCCTGTAATCCGAGTACTCTGGGAGGCTGAGGCCAGAGGATTGCCTGAGCCCAGGAGTTTGAGGTTGCTGTGAGCTGTGATGATGCCATGGCGTTCTGGTCCAGGTGACAGAGTAAAACTCTCTCAAAAAAAAAAATTGTGAAAACAGCCCCCAAAGAATTATACCTGAAATCATAGACAATAATACTCAATAATAGATAATGAAATGCTAAAAGGAAGACATTTCAATTCCAAAAAAAAAAAAGCTGGTTCGGGTAATCTATCTACCTTGGAGGGCAAGCACTCAGGGTGTGATTAGGAAGTGGTAACTCAGAGCAAAGGGCAGGTTCTCCCTCGTAGACTGAATAAAGATGCCTCTGTCGTAGGAGCCCACGGGAATGTCATTTTCACTGTGACCTCATTTCTTTCTGGATGAGTCATCTGGCTGTTTATTCAGTTTATAAATCTGAAAGTCACACCCTTTTCAGTCACAGCTGCACTGGTGACAGCAATCACAGTTAGAACACATAAGGGAAAAGCAAGCACCCTCTTCCCACTGAGTCTCCAGCGATGTGCTGAGTCAGAAGTGGCTGCTGGTTACTTACTCACCTAACAGTACTTGAGGTGTGGATGTACATTGTTATACTCGCCCATGGAAACGGCCTTCCTGTGTTCAGATTTCTGTAGCCTTATATTGCCGATGTTGTAATAGCACAGTTTTTCTTTTCATATAAAAAATGAGTCAGAGGCAGATAAAAAGAGAAGCATTTGATTGCCCTCAATCAGGCTCTAGCTTTCAGTTGTCATTAAATCAGAGGCTTATTTGAAATCCGTTATTGGCAGTAACCCGTTCTTAACCGGCTTATGTGATTCTTGAGTTCATGTGTAATTTCATGTTTTATTTGTTCTTCATGCACGGCTTCCATGAGGTGCTCATTGCTATGCACCATTTCTGGGGACTCTCACCTTGGAGCGTGCTTAGAAAGCTGGCAGGGAACAGTGTTCAGTCTGCGGGTTAGCCATGTGGAAATGGTAGTATGAAAACAAAATTGAATTTATAAGTCAAGTCCTTCCTTTCTTTCTTATTGCAATTCAAAATGGTATTATTTGTAATAACTTTTAGTTCCTTGATGTAGGGGGTACATAATGTTCAAAGTCAGCTAAATCATTAAACCTTTCTAATTTCCATCAAAAATTCTCTTTGGACCAAAAAAGTACTACTACCTCAGGCTGAAAGTGAACTGGAATCTACTTATGAGACCAGAGCTTGGAGACAGGCACGCACCTTCCACTTCTCTGATAGGGGCTGGTGATTGTACACGAATGCATCTTATAAATAAATTACTTGTGCCTGGAAATATATCTATTTTCATATTGATCAATTCCCCCACCCCAACTCCTCTGAGCCTGCTCAGACTCTCGAGGAGTAACATTCATGTCATGCATTATTGTAAGGAAATAAGCATGTATGTTAAGATCATTTCTTACCCATATGTCACCTCTAACCTTTGTGTAAAATGTCTTTTACATTAGCATAAATATTAAGAAGATGCCATTTTGGCTATATATAGGGCTGCCTTCAGCTAATCAGTTTTTCATGCATTTAAATAGAAATATTAGAATGATGGTAATTACTTTAGTTTTTCATGAATGATCTGTCAAGACAGTGCCCTTCCCTAGGTGGTATTGCTCCGGGTTAGTGGGACAGAGTTCAGTCATTCGCTGCGTTGGAGTATCTTCAGTGTTTTGTTGGTGACTTTTAAACCAAATTCATTCTTGGTTATCTTTTCTAAGAGTAAATGCTTAGTAGATGCTTTAGGAAGAATAAAGCAAAGTATGTGGAGATTCAGATAAATAGTAATTAATTATAATGTAATACCTGTTTATTAAATGCATGAAAGACAAAAGGGTTTTAGGCAGATGAGAAAAACATATATACACACAATGAGAAAATGTGAAAATTGGTACTTTTTGAAAAAGAAAATGCATACTTTCTGAAAAAGTACCATTTATCAAAATAAGATCCTTTTTTCCTTTGTACAAATAAACTCAGAGCCTTTTAAGGTTGAATTTAAAACAACTTGAACTGCTTGTGGATTATATACCTATCCTTAAACTACCTCTACTCTGCTAGAGTTAAATGTCACTAATGAACACATTTTTCTGAACTATTGCCTATCCACGCCGTCTGGGAGCTGATGGTTCTGTTTCAGCCGTGTTTCCCTCTTTGTCTGCACAGCAGTATTTGTTTGCACCAAGATATCGAAATAATTGCATGGCTTGCTTCACTGTTTTGTAAAAATTAGTAGAAAATTGGAGAAAATGATTGGTTTGGTACTGCAGAAAGCATAGTCTTTTAAACCTGCAATTCAGATATGGAAAGAAATCTTGACACATGCTGAAAGTAGCAAATCTTTAGTTCAATGAGAGAATTGTCGAACTTAAGACACATACGTGATCAATAAGAAAGAAAAGAACAAAAATTGAAACGTTTTTATATTACAAAAAATCGTCCATAAAATTACATGTTTGTGCATGTTTATATACATGTTTAGAGATAGATGTACATTCTTGGAAATGCATAGAATGGACTATACCAGACTGAGAGCAGTGGTGGGATTTGGGAGAGGAAGGTAGAGAGACTTTTACTGTTTTCTTAGTACTGACTGTGTTTTTGCAATATGTATGTGTATATTACATTTGTAGCCTTCCTTCCCTTTCTTGCTTCCTATATATACTTCTGCCTCATTTTCTACTTCTCTTTTACAAAAATGGGGTGGGGGTGCTTTTTGCAAGTATGTTGTGTAGGCTATAGCCAAGATATGGAGTCAACCTAAGTGTCTGTGAATGAACCAATGGGTAAGGAAAATGTGGTATATGCACACGGTGGAATATCATTCAGCCATATAAAAGAATCAAATTGGAGCAACATGGACAGAAGTGGAGGTCATTATGTGAAATGAAATAAACTAGAAAGACACATATCACATGTTCTTACTCTAGTTGGGGGGAAAACATGGATCTCATGAAGGTAAAAAGTAGAATGATGTTAACAGGCTGGGGAGAGAAGGGAGAGTGGGGAGAAAAGAAGGTGGTGAAATTCTAGTATTTGATAGTACAGTAAAGATATTAGAGTTAATCATTTATTATATATTCCAAAATAGCTAGAAGAGAACAACTCTAAAGCTCTCAACACAAAGAAAAGTGTTTGAGGTGATGGATATGATTTGTTCATTACATAATATATACACATAACGTAAGATCACGTGTACCGCCCAAAATATGTATCTCTCTAATATGATGTATCAATTAAAATACAAAAAATATATGTTATACAGAGCTTCAATCTGTAGACTAAATGTTTCACTTTGCATTTTTAAACTGGTTCGGATTTTAGCCACTTGCTTTCGTATATACTGATCCTATTTGCTCTTCTGAAAAATGTGTTATGAACTATCAGTCCTTGGCATTAACTTTTCCCTGGATCATCCGGTTGCTCGTGTGTCACCAGAATCTAGAATATTAACTCATGGAGGATACAAATTTAGTGTCAACATAAAACTCAAGAGACTGTGTTTTATGTGCTCCCATGTTTCATGCTATCAGCATATTATAACAACACTTGGAAAATGTTTAAGTAGATATTGGTTTTTGTTCTGATACCAAGATTTATTGGTTCAAGAGTTATTGATCATGGGCAAATCTTGGCCATTATTATGCCTTGAGGACAAATAAATCTTTATCAGCTGAACATGAATCAATATAATTATGCTTCACTTATGCACATCTTTTTCCTAACCATATTGGGTTTTCAGCCAAATCATGAAATATGAGAGAAACTACTTAGGGAGGCAGTTGTGAGGAATTAGGCCAAGAACATTTGTGTTTTGCAGCAGTGTGAATACTAGAGAAAGCCAAGCCTTACCAGCTCTTACTGACAGAATTGAGGTAGTCTCAGCAAAATGCAGAACTTAATTTTTAGAGATACTAATGCAGACATACAAAACATGATAGGATAGAATAAAAAACTTGTAGAACTAGAAGAAATTGTAACCATCATGTCATACACTAGAAGAGATAGCTAAAAAGGAAAAACAGAAAAGTTGCATAGTGTCCAGGGAATTTGAATTTAATTGAGACCTTGCTCAGTGATTCTGTGTGCAGCTTTCAGGGAATGACTTGCCCCTTTATTTAGATGCTAAAAACATCTTTCAAAAAATTCTGATTAGCATAGGCTAATTTTATTTCTTCATTTGTTTAAAGCAACCCTATCAGCTTGGATAAAAATCTTCAGCTCTTCATTATGTGACCTTTGGCCAGGCGAGGCAGTAGGTCCCTCTAATGAACAACTATAAATCTACTCTCAATGCCAGATTTTCATCCTGTTGTGTTTCAGTTTGATTTGGGTCTGAGGTTTTGATCCTTTCAGGCTTGTTCATTACCCTGCCCTGCTTTGTTTCATTTGTACTGTGCATTTGATGAGCTCTTCCTTTTCGATCTGAAACTCAGGTACTGATAGAAGCTGAAAGGATGGGCCAGAAACAGAAGTCTTAGAGCACCCAAAATGTATGCCTTTTTACACAGTTGTTTAATACCTGCTGGAGCCTTATGCTTCCAGGCTTTCTCTCCATTGCATCTACATGCTTTTCTGTTAGGCTTTATAAAATTCAGTATGTAAAAAATTTTTTAAAATCTTGAGTAAGATTAAATGATTTCTAGTGAGCACCAATCTGCCTGTCAAAACATAAGCACAACATTAATTATGGAGCAGTGTGATTCACATCGAGCATACTGCTCTGAACTCTCTAGACACAAGATGTTCTACTTTCATTTTTTTTCATTGACCCTAAGTGAAGTTCAAGCTGACTTTGTTGTTCATCTCTTTTGATCTCAGGTTGAGCCTACAGATAACTTTAAAACTAACATAGGCTTGCTATGCCAAGTTTACAGATGCATAGTGGAAGAGTGACATGGTGTTGAGGTCGGACTTTCATAATTTTTTGCCCATGATCTAGGCAGATATAGAAGAGCAAACTGAAGTCAATCCTGGTTGGCAAAGTAATCTCATGGGGTGCAGTGCCTACTTCTAGGAATTCAGAATAAAGGAAAAGAAAAGCCAAGAAAGAAAAAGCAAGAATGATATGGTTTCTTAATTTATTTTTAGTGAAAATACTCCTGTGAAGTTTAAAAATCAGAGCATACCACTCAAATGTGGATGGTAATCATAGGAACCAACAGCCCTTAGCAGCAGGTCAGTGCTGTTTGATTAGAGTATTTCATACCAAAGAGTATGGAATACTCAGAAATGCCGTAGAGAGGCACAAACCATACTTCTCTGGTCCTCCAATGCTGCATCTGGCCCCGCCACACGGCTCTGTGAACTGGTGTATTGGGTTGGCCAACAGCCATGGAGGGTTCTGTAAAGAGTCCAAGGCATTTTAGGAGAATGGCTTTGCTCCTGGAGTACTTGGCACCGTCAAAACAAAACCCACAGCCAAGTTTCACAGCCACATACCACAATTCGTTGCTTGCTCCCCCTTACCTTGCTTTTGCCCCAAATTAGTTTATTCCTCTAACTTGCTTTGTGATATAAATCCTGGTCTCACTTTTCCACCGAACACCAAGACTCAGAGAGAACCAATTCCTGATTCTCATGGTGGTGTGGGGAGCTAGGCCACCAAGTTAAGTTTCCAGTTCTCTCATCTCTAAAATGTACCTCCCTATAATTTTCTGTATAAAGTTGTTCTCTATTCTCCAAATATTTCTGTTTATATCAAAATCCATTAAGACATTCTGCATACCTCTGTGTACCTTAGAATGAAGGTAGCTGGCGGTGCCTGTAGCTCAGTCGGGGTTGAAACCCAGCCCGGGTCTGCTAAGCAACAATGACAACTCCATCCAAAAAATAGTCGAGTGTTGTGGTGTGCACCACTTCTTCACATGATGACAGTATGAAATCCTTACCAGTGCTTTTATTGACAAACATTTCTCCAAACTCTTTCTCTAGTCATTTAGTGCTATGTTATCCCTTTGCCAATTTTAATGAGCTCATGCTAGGACACCATTATGCTTGGAAATTAACATTTATCTAGTGGTAATAGGGTAGGAAGAATCCAGAAAACCAGAGAATTAGATTGGAGATATAAACCTAACTCTGCTGTCAATTTGTGTTGCCTTTTGGGCTTCTTTCCATGTGAGAAGAGAGAGAGAGACCAGATGGACATCCAGGGGACTCTGGAATTCCAGGGAGCATGGCTGGTATTTAAGAGCAAGCACTGGGATATGAATCAGAAGACTCTGGTCCCAGTTGTGGCTTCCCTAATACTCTACTATGGGACTTCAATGAGATCATTCATTCAATCTCTAAATTTCCATTTTTTCACCCCCAAAAGAAGGATTAATGTCAAACATCCCATGAAGTGCTGTAGAAATTTAAGATAAAATTGCCGTAGTACACCAATTTCATGAAACCATAATAATATATTTCCTCTGGAAATGCTGAATTAGTCCCGTAAAATATACCCCCATGAAAAACATCTTTTAGTACAGACCCACATCATCCCCTTTGATTACAATTATCCTTCTCAAACAGTCAAAATTGGGAAATATGGGATCATATATAACATTCACAGATCATACATGGGTAGATACAATGCCAGGGGCTGAGTGTTCTTTGTTCAACTTGACCTGATTCCTTTTCTCTCTAACTTGACTCTAAGCTTCTGTTTCCGAGGCAAGAGCAGCTCATGCAAGAATGCAATTCTAGCATCAAGTTATCAAGTGTCCACTGGGCTGCATCCAGAAGTTAGTTCAAGTGTCCAGGTATCCCCATCCTTTTTTCATGTTTGAGCAGTTGAATTCATAATTCCTCTGCAAAATTCAGAGACCCCTGAATAAAAGTGATGACTTAACTAGATTTTTGAGGCAGAAAGTTTAAAAATGTCTCTGTTAAAAGCGAGTATTGTCAAACCACTTTAGCATAGGACAGGAGTCATTGGTATGAAAAGACTGCACACATCACAGGAAAACATTACTTGGGTGGGGACAGAACCAACCCGTGATGATGGGCCATGATAAGATCATGTAGCTGCTGCTTTATAAACAAAAGCTTTTCTACAAAAACCAATGTCAGCAAAAGGTTCACTTATTCTTGCTTTACTGAGCATGAAATGGGATTGAAAGATGGTATTAAATGGATTATTAAACTGAAGAAATGCTGTCTTGTGATCTTTCACACCAAAGCCCCCACTTGAGACATGCATCATCTCTGTGAAAAACTCTCCAAAGACTCAGGTCATTTAAGTGGAACCTGAGCCTTCTAAATACTGGACTGAAATTTCATTTGTCATTTCCATATTGGAATTGTGATCCAGAATTGTTATTTTATTCTTAGGTTAATGTGTAGAAAAGGAATGTTTGTGAGAAACTATAAATTTCCAACACAAAAACTCTTAATTTTTTTATGTACCAAGAAAAGAAAAATAATTTGTTCTAAAATATATTACACCATTTCACCAGTTCTTTTAATTTCTAGCATTTTCTCAACTTTTTTTTTTTTTTTAATTTCCAAAGGTGTTTAAAACATAAGCAATGTGTGTAAAACCTTGCTTGGCGTAGGCTTCTGAAAAGAAGTTATACGGTGAAGTCTCAATTATTAAAAATTTACAAACTAAAAGGGTAAAATAATCACCAGTTCCCATACTTATACTACATACAGTGAAAACTGGCATTCTTATATACTTAAAACCCAAGCCACAAAATGAGGTTTGTAGCAAATACATACTTTACTATACTGTTTCTGAAAAATAGTAAAAAAAAATAACATCAACCCAAAACATGGTTTTCCCAGTCTTCAAAATGACACCAGGTTTTGTTTCTGGCAATATCATAGACTGCCATAGACTTTACACTTTAAATAGATTCTCCCTCTGAAAATAACTAAAAATTTTAGAGTTTTTTTTAAAGCTTTAAATGCTTATATGAGATGATAAAAATGTTAAAAATTCAGAGAGACCAGTAACTACTAGAAGCAGGAACCAGAAATGTGAGCAGATTACTGAAGCCAGCATTTAACCTGAGGGCATTGGCTCAAGTTGATCTTGAGCTTTATGGTCTCAAGGAGACCTGAACTAGAGTTACAGACTAAGGGGGTCTCTTCCACAATGGAGAGTCAAAGAGGAATATATACTCTAGCATAAAGTGTAAAGGCAAACTAGAAATAACCTCGCCCTTCAACATCCATCTTTATCCTAGGGGAAGCAAAGAAAATTACCTGACTACTGCAAGAAAATTGACACTGAGAAGAAAATATTTCCCCTGAAAGTCTATAACAGCACCAGAAATCAAATGGCTTCACAAACCAAATTTACACACTCCAAGCACCCAAACACTTCAAAGTTGGGAGTACTGTTTAAAGAGTCTATCAGTAACCTCACAGAAACAAATGCATATTCTCTGTAGAAGCCCATCTGCTAGCCAGGCCTCAAATGTCCTTGATAAAGTATAATGGATTAGTGGACTTACAGTGGAAAACTCTAAACACATAAGCAAACAGGCTTCATAAAGTAGGATTTCAATACTGAGATTTCAGAAACAATATGAAATGAGTATGCTTACTATGTTTAGAGAAGTAGAATATGGACTTCAAAATACATCAGATGCAAGAGGCTGTTTTGTAACATAACCAAGGACATTTGCAAAACAATGAGATAAAACTCCCAGGAATAAAAAATAATAGACAAAACTTAAACCAATAGAAGATTAGACACAGCTGAATAGGGAACTAGAAAACAAAAAATGAATCAAAAAAATGTTTTAGATAACAGAACAGGGAGACAAGAACATAGGAAATACAAAGAAAAAGTTGAGAGACATATAGGATCGTATAAGAAGGAATAACTGTAGTACAATCAGAGTACAAGGAGAAAAGAACATAGAGAATGAAAGAGATCTTAATCTCCAGAATCAAATATTCTACGAATCTAAATCTGAATAAATAAATACAAAGAAATCCACACCAAGGAAGATCACGGTGAAACTGAAAATACCAAAGACAAAGATGACAGATAAGGAGGAAAAGCCAATGATGGCAATGGAATGACAATTGTAATGTAGTTTATCCATGAACAGAAACAAGGGAATCCAGCTGTGGTGGAAAAATATCTTCAATGTGCTAAAAGAAAATAAGCCAACCCACAAAGTGCCTTCAGTTAGAGTTAAAAAAAGGATATTATTAGGTAAAGAAAAACTGAGAGAAGTTTTAACCTATGTATCTTCACTAAAGCAATTCAAAAGGATGCATTTCAGATCGAAGGTGATTCTGAATGAAAGGCCTTAGATGTAAGGAAGAAAAACGTGGGTGGCACCTGTGGCTCAGTGAGTAGAGAGCTGGCCCCATATACCGAGGGTGGCGGGTTCAAACCCAGCCATGGCCAAACTGCAACAAAAAAATAGCCGGGCATTGTGGTGGGCACCTGTAGTCCCAGCTGCTCAGGAGGATGAGGCAGGAGAATTGCCGAAGCCCAAGAGCTGGAGGTTGCTGTGAGTCCTGTGACGTCATGACACTCTACCGAGGGCGGTAAAGTGAGACTCTATATCTACAAAAAAAAAAAAAAAAAAAGAAGGGAAAACAGGCAAGAAAAGTGGTAAATGTTTTTTAAAAGTTTACAAAATATTCTCTACATGTTGGCCACCTCTTTGTAAAATATTGTAATGAATATTTTGTAAATAAAGGAACATTTAGCTACAACTTCCCATTTTCCCTATGTACGGTGATTTTATGCGTGACTTTTGGGATACCCTGTATAAAACAATAACAATAATCTCTTATGTGCTAACTGTATGCTAAAGATATGCTAAAATGCACAATAATATACAAATCTAAAGCACTGTGATCAGAGAAGGTGGAAGGTTCCTATACTAATTGAGGGGTAGAATATATATTTGTTATTTTTGAACATTAATCAGTTAAGTTGCATGTAGAACATAGTGAGTAAAGCAAGCAGACAGCCCTCAGAATGGGAGAAAATATTTGCAGGTTATACCTCCGATTAGGGTCTAATAACCAGAATCCACAGAGAACTCAAATTTATTAGCAAGAAAAGAACACGTGACCCCATTTCAGGGTGGGCAAGGGACTTAAAGAGAAACTTCTCTAAAGAAGACAAACGCAAAATCTACAAACACATGAAAAAAAGCTCATCA
>CAUYPK010018380.1:0-20039 GCA_963574355.1 Loris lydekkerianus
TTCCTATGCTTTCTTTGAGGATTTTTATTGTTTCATGCCTTAAATTTAAGTCCTTTATCCATCTTGAATCAGTTTTTGTGAGTGGGGAAAGGTGTGGGTCCAGTTTCAGTCTTTTACATGTAGACATCCAGTTCTCCCAACACCATTTATGGAATAGGGAGGGAGTCTTTCCCCCTAGGTATGTTCTTGTTTGGTTTATCGAAGATTAGTTGGTTGTAAGATGTTAGTTTCATTTCTTGGTTTTCTATTCAATTCCAAGTGTCTATGTCTCTATTTTTGTTCCAGTACCATGCTGTCTTGACCACTATGGCTTTGTAGTACAGACTAAAATCTGGGATACTGATGCCTCCAGCTTTATTTTTATTACTAAGAACTGCCTTAGCTATATGGGGTTTTTTCTAGGAGATTCACTGTTAACCACAGATCTTAGCAAGTTCAGCACACCCTTTTTCTTTCCTTATTAAGTCAGGAACTTTTACCTTTTCACTTAAAGGAATCACTTTACAACTTCTCTTTGATATCTCTGAATTACTAGTATCACATCTCTTTGCACTTTGGGGCTATTAAGAAGTAAAATAAGATCTGCTTAAACATAGGCACTGTGACCTATGGTACTGTGACCGTCAGTCTCCTAACCTGGATGGCTCCCGAGTGACTAGTGAGTAAGGAGCGTCTGCATTGTGGATATGCTTGACAGAGGGGCAGTTCATGTCCAGGGCAGGGCAGGGCAGGATGGCACAGGGTTTCATGCTACTTAGAACAGTGTGCAGTTTAAAACTTAAATATTGTTTATTTCTAGAATTTTCCATTTACTATTTTCAATCTGCTGTTGACTGCAAGTAACTGAAACTGCTAAAAGCTAAACTGTGGATAAGGGGAAACGAGGCACTGAATTGGCGGGCTGGTCTTTATCCCCGTAACCCTTGCAGTTCCTCACACACGTCTGTTCATGTTACTTGGAGTGTGTGTGTCCTTGAACAGTATTAGAGCGTCTGCGTCATCCTCCACCATTCTCTTCCTCAGAATGTTGTTCATTGTAGTATTTGGCTTCTAGATAACTACACCTCTTAATGTGTGCCTAAGAATTCAAAGTTTTTTGGGAAGCCTTTGCTATTTAATTTCTTTAATCATTATTCATACTAGCAACAATGTATCAATACAATTAAAGGTGTGAACATAGAACTTGGCTGCACATGATTTGCTGCTTCTCTGAAGGTGTTTCTGTAGTGTCGGTCGGGGTTTCACTGTGCTCCCAGAACAGAGAAATAGTTAATGGGCTGCTGCTTTCTTCTGCCTCTTTTTATTTCTGTCCTTTTTTCTCTTTCCCTCCTTTTTTTTTTTTCTATCGTTTCCTCATCCTCGATAATAAAGATTAAAGCATCACAACTTACCTCTTGGATGATTGTTAAGCGTGATGATGAGACATGTTTCTTTTCAATATAATGCGTATCAGTCTTTGTTTTGGATGAATTTGTTGTTAACAGATAAAAATTATTTTTGTTACCTAGATAATGGAAATAGAAGAGCAGAAGCAAAAGCAGTTGGAATTACTTCAACAAATTGAACAACAGAAATTAAGATTAGAAACTGGCTGCTTCAGGGCTCAGCTGGAAGAAGAAAAAAGGAAAACAATTCAACTGAGGAGGGTAGGATGCAGGGAATCTTGTCCTTATGTAAATTGTGGGGGAGGGGCAAGAAAAGATGAGCGATCACAGTTTTTTTGTTTGTTTTTTTCTTTTGAGACAGAGTCTCACTTTGTCACCCTTAGTAGAGTGCTGTGGCGACACAGCTCACAGCAACCTCCAGCTCTTGAGTTTAGGCAATTTTCTTGCCTCAGCCTCCTGAGTAGCTGGGACTACAGACACCTGCCACAACGCCCGGCTATTTTTTTTTTTTTTTTTTGTAGAGCTGAGTCTCACTTTATTGCCCTTGGTACAGTGCCATGAGGTCACACAGCTCACAGCAACCTCTAACTCCTGGGCTTAGGCAATTCCCTTGCCTCGGCCTCCCAAGTAGCTGGGACTACAGGCACCTGCTACAACACCCGGCTATTTTTTTGTTGCAGTTTGGCTGGGGCTGGGTTTGAACCCTCAGTATATGGGGCCGGCGCCCTGTCCACTGAGCCGCAGGCGCTGCCCTGCCCAGCTTTTTTTGTTGCAGTTGTCACTGCTGTTTTTTAGCTGGCCAGGGCCGGGTTCAAACCCACCACCTTCTGTATATGGGGCCGGTGCCTTACTCGCTGAGCCACGGGTGCTGCCTGTAAAATGCCTTTCTAATTATTTGGTCATTTTTTTTTAATAATATGTATGTATATAAATACATTCGCACCAGCACAAGGGCTCTAAATTACTAAATTTCTTACAAACAGAAGTACCAATCTTTTTATAAAAATAAAGCTATTTGGAATTATAGAAAATATAAAGTATAAATTATATAAAATACTATTTACTAAAATTTACTAAAATACTATTAAAATTATAATATAAGTTATAAATTATCTAAAGTACTTCAGTGCTTGTCTCTGCTTTGTCTTTTATTAGACTGCTGTTGCTCCAGCGTCGTGCACTACGGCTGGTGATGAAGATAATCATAGGCAGATGATTCATAACTATCAGCATCAGCTTTTACAGCAAAACAGGTATCGCCTAGGGTGTGATTTGTATGTGATAGTGTGTGGCTATATTTTTAAGATCTTTTATTTGGTTTATATTAAGATTGTGTTGGGATCCCCTTTGAACTAGGGCATACACAACTGTGCCCTTCTCAAGGGAAGTATGTTGTTTCTTTTCCTCCATGATTACAGCCAACCCTAAACAGTAGTTTCTTAATTTAATGTATAGACACTTGAGTGCCTGAGGCTTTTTGTTGTTGTTGTTGAAAGGGAATACTCTTGTGTTTGTTTTTGGTAGGTTACACAAACAGTCTATTGAAACAGCCAGAAAACGCTTACTTGAATATCAAACTATGTTGAGAAAAAGGTACCCATGCATGTCAGTCCCATCATTGGTCTCTGATCCCGCTGCGTCAGCACCACCCCTGAAGTCGGAGAGACCCACTGCTGCATCAGAGCATCTGGACCACGCTCAGAGATCCAAGCTGAGTCCTAGCAAATATCAACCCATACAACCAGCACAGATCTCCAGAGCAGAACAAGAGCATCTTCAAGTACCAAGACAAAATCACTTTCTACAAAAACAGATAGAAACAGCGGAAACATTAAGGACTGCAGAGGATTTAGCTAAGCAGTCTTCAGAATCACAAGCCTATCCAGGGCAGTTCTCACAGGCTGAAACACAAGACTATAAATTGGTCCATAAAGATTCTCATACACTTTCAAGGGCTTTGTCAGGTGACAGGCCACTAATATTACAGGATGCTACAAAAATACTTGAAACATTTAGGGCACCAACTTTTCAAACTTTAGATTCCCAGCAAATATTCTCGGAGAATAGTGAAAATATATCTAAGGTAACTGAACCATCTTTATTCCTCCCACTGAGGCCTCAGCATTCTTTTGGACTTCTGCCTATTAAGGTTGAATGTGAAAAATTGCAAGAACCCTTATCAACCACAAGCAAACGTGCAGTTTCCACAGGCCATTCTGTAATCACCCAAATGCATGATAGGCCTTTGCCATCATCAGAGAATATCACAGCCCAGCAAGGTAATTTGAAGGCTCTCCAAGAACAGTTAGACCAACAAAAGGAAGTTCTTCAGGCAAGACAGGAAGCTCAAGAACAATTACTTTTGTGCAAACAGAAAGAATTAGAACAGCAAATGGGCCTCTCTGTGTTCCTTCCGTTGGTAGCTCCAGATTCATCAGCTTTACTGCCTTCTGCCAAAGCCGAACTGGGGAGGATCCAGGAATCTGCTCCAACCAAGAATGATACTGCAGTTTCTTCAGAACATCCTGTAGTCCCACAGGTGCAGAATAGGCTTTTAAATCTTTTGGAGCCTGTCTTACCACAGCAAAGTAATTTAAAATTTCTCCAAGACCAGGTGAATATTGAGAGGGATAACCTTCAGGCAAGGCGGGAAGCCCAGGAAGTATTATGTATGCAGAAACCGAGTGAATTAGATAGAGGAGAATGGTCTGCACAGGCTGAGCCCTCTCCCCTCCCATTTCTGGTTGCTCAACACACATTTACTTCGTTATCTTCTGCTGATAGAAAATTTGGTAAAGTCTGGGAGCAGTGCCCACCTAAGAGTGAGGAAGGACTTCTCTCAAGCCAGGCTGGAATCTCTAAATCTCAGGATGGGTCGTCAGGTTTCCTTCAGCAGTTCCTACCTCCACATGGTAGTTTGAAGCTGCTCCAAGAACGGCTGACCACACAGAGGGATACTCTTCAGGCTGGGCATGGAGCTCAGGCAGAATTACTTTTACATAGACAAAGGGATTTGGGGGACACTAAGTCCGGGCAGATGAGTTCTTTCTCACCAATGGTTGTTGAACATTCAGTTGCTTCACAAACTGCTGCTAAAGCTGAGCCCAGGAAAATGCAGAAACATTACTTTTCGGAAGAGAATATAATTCCTTCTAGTCATTTGATAACCCCAGCATTTCAGGATAAATCTTTTACTTTCCCACATCATAGCCTGCCAAAGCAAGAAAATTTGGCAACATTCCCAGAACAGTTACATGCAGAGAGGGTGATTCTTGGTGTTAAAGAAGAAACCCAGGAATCTATACACAAACAAGGTGGATTGGAAAAAAGAATTTCTTCTGAGCAGACTGGAACCTCTTCATCCCTATCCCATGTAGCTGAACCTGAGAGCTTCCAGGAATATATGTCAATCAAGAACAATAGTACTGTTCCATTAAGCCATTCAAAGAGCCCAAGATTTCAGGAAAGACTTTTGAGATTTTCACAACATATCCTACCTGTACAAGGTAATTTGGAGGAACACCAAGAATGTCTAGACACTGAGAAAGAAGCCTTTCAGAAAACTCTAGAAAATACATCTGAACAAACTGTCTCACCTCCATTCATACCTCAGTTAGTGCAGCTTTCCTTTACTTCATTACCCTCAGCTGAGTCTGGTACAACCCTGGAACCCCTTTCAGCAACAGAGAGTGATAGCAGAATTTCTTCAAGACATTTTCAGATCCCACATTTGCAGGGTAGGTTTTTGAGAATATCACAACTTATCCAGCCTCAGCAAGATAACTTGAAGGCACTTCAAGAACAGTTAGCCACACAGAGGGAAGCCATCCTTCAGTCTAGACGAGAAGCTCAGGAAGAGTTATTTGTACAGAAACAGAGTGAGTGGCGTGGAGCAGTGTCTCCCGAGCAGGTTAGCACCTTTTCCTTACCCCTGGTAGTGCAGCATTCAGTCATCTCCTTACCTTGTACTGAATCTGAAAATATGCACGAACCTTATTCAACTAACAGTGATGATACTGTCTCCTCGGGTCATTCTGAAATACCAAGATTGCCCGATCGGCTGTTGGCTTTATCACATCCTGTTTTACTTGAAGAAAATCTGATTGACCCTGGAGAACACTTACATGCACAGACAGAATCCCCTCCTCCTCTTGAGAAAACCCAAAAAGAATCTTTTTTGCCAAAACCATGTAAATTTGAGGAAAAGGTCTCTTCTGAGCATCTTATCCAACAACCTTGTCATGGAGAATTGCAGACACTCCCACAACAGTTAGCTACCCAGAGGAAAGCAGTTCAATCTAGACAGGAAGCATTGCTTTGGGGAAGGCTAAGTAATTTGGAGGAACGGGCATCATCTGAGCAGGTTAGCCCCTCTGCATTCTTACCTCAGGCCGCAGTGCCCATTGCTGACTCTGAAAGGGTCCAAAAGCCCTTCCCAACCAAAAATAACAGTACTACTTCCTCAAGTCATCCCGAAGTCGCAAGATCACGGGATAGGCTTTTGAGTTTCTCACAGTCTTCCCTGCCTCAGCAAGACAATTTGACAGGGCAGTTGGACTTACAAAGGCAAGAGGTATATTCTTACAACAAAGCCCAGGAAGAACTGCTTTTAAATGAACAAAGTAAGTTGAACACAAGTAAATCTGCCGTCCCTTCTTTGTTTCTACCCAAGGAAACAGAGCATTCATTTATTCCACTACCATTTGCTGAAACTAAATCTAAAAGCATTTGTGACCTGTATTCATCCCAGAATGAACATGCAGCTCTCGTAGGTGATTCTGTCATCCCAAGATTTCAAGATAGACTTTTGAGTTTTTCACAGCCTAATTTAGCTCAGCAAGATAACATGGGACTTCAGAAGCAGCTGAATCTACAAAAAGTGGTTCTGCATTGTAGCCAGAGAGCCCAAGAAGAATTGCTTTTTCAGAGACAAACAGCATTGCAGCAGCAGATACAGAAACATCAAGAGACTTTGCAAGATCTCTTTAAAGACAGTCAGGTACGTTTTAAACTTGTACATGTAAGAATTGAACAATGGACATTTAAACTCAGCTAATTTTGTCCCTAGGCTAACACATGTTTAGTTATTGAGATTAAGTAGTTTGACTTTAAGTGTGTTTTAATTTTCTACCCTAAACAGTGTGGAAATTAAAAAGTGATCTACCTCCCATGGTGTTTATTGTGTTACTAGTTATTTGAAGCCAAACTAATTTCAAATGCAAACACCACAAAAGAATGTAGATTCTCATTTGGAGTTTCATTGTAATGGGTTTTAAGCTAAGATTAAAATTACTAAAATAACTGGTAAGCATAGTTTCTCTTCTTTTTTTGTTTTTTTTTTTTGAGACAGATTCTCACTCTGTTGTTCCAGGCTACAGTGCTGTGGCATCATAGCTCATGGCAAACTAACTCCTGGACTCAAGTGTTCCTTCTTTCTTAGGCCCCTGAGTAGCTAGGACTTGGGACTGTAGGCGTGCACTACCATGCCAAGCTTAGTTTTTCTATTTTTAGTAGAGATGAGTCTTGCTCTTGTTCTGGCTGGTCTTGAGCTTTTGAGCTGAAGGATCCACCCACCTTGGCCTCCCAGAATGCTAGGATTACAGGAGTGAACCACCACATCCAGCCCCATAGTTTTTCTTCTCCAATAGCAATAGCGGAACTTGTTCTCTATGGATAGCACTTTATTGACATTTGTATATGAATCAAAATCAGTGCCCACTTTTTTTTTTAAGTGACATTATTATCTGTTGCAAAATTGGCGTAATTTTAGCCCAATGGCGAGCTGGACCTGCTTGTTACTGAATTATTAAGAAGACTGGCATGGTCACTCACACATTCATAGTCCCTCTAAGTGGGAGACAAGAGTGTCTCCTACATTTGAATGTATCCATTTTATTTTAAAAGGCCACTTCCTAAATTTATCATTTAGCCTAAACAAATTCTACAAATCCTTTGATGTTTAGAAGCTTGGGATGAGTTTAGGAAGAGTTTAGTTCTAGCAATTTACTGGTTATTTGAAGGAAAAGTCATGGCAAAAGAAAAGCAATGAGGCGTACTCAAGTATACTCTCTTATGGAAAGGTGTGGTGGAAGTGCTGTATATGGTTGTACTTTTCAATGGCCATATCATCCTTTGCATATTGAAAGCATATTTTATTTCTTAACTGTGTATAAAATTGTAAAGTATGATTGATGAAAGTTGTTATTTGGTTGAGGTGCTAACTTAAGAAGGGAGATAAGAATTTGATGAATTCTTTACATGATCCCTCCTCAACTTTATAGTCATCCCCACCCTCATCTCTCTCTACTTTTTCAGACAATGAAGCCCACAGATGAAAGTGATTTAAAAACCCAGAAGATGGAACAGCTCAGAGAATGGCTTCCTCCTGTCCAAGACCGATCCAGAGATGATCAGGAAAACATTAGCCATGCAGATAATGATAGGAGCAACTCTGATGGTAATCAGCTGGTTTCAGAAGATACTAGTGCCAAGCAAAGTGGTAAGATAAATGTGTTTCATTGTAACTATTCTGCCGATTATTCTTTGTTTTTATCTCCTGTAGCTCACTGGCTGATAAAAGTTTATAGTATATAAATAGATTTTTTATTATGCCTAACTTTGTCGTTGACTTGATAGGTGAGCATTTGGACAAAGAACTGAGTATTCGATCCTCAAAGCCACCTGTGGCAAAAGTTAAATGTGGTTTGGACTTAAACCAACATGAGCTTAGTGCTATACAAGAAGTAGAATCACCAGCAAGTGGCAGAACCTCTATTCTAGGTAAATAATAGTTTAACAAAAGAAAATTTTTTAGTAGTTTGCAAGTTTTATACATTTTTTTCAGTGTGCTAATTTTTTGTTGTTAAAGAACAGGCTGTGACTACTCGTGAAAGGGAAAAATAGTTTACATCAACTGTATTTAAAAATGTAAACTTAAGGAAATGCAGCATTAAGTAACTATGTAGTTTTCTTTGTCTTGTATGTAGTACAAACTGGGAAACCAGCTGACTGTACACAGAAGTTCTTCTGATACCTGACTTCCTGACACCGCTGCTCCTCCACTTGCTTTCCTGTCTGCCTTCTAACTCTGTCTGCTTAGGGGCTAACTGGTTTGATTTTTTTTTTTTCCCTCTTTTCCTTTGCTACTTTTCAACTTTAATACCTTTACTGCTCTTTTCTTATATCTTTATGGAGTTCTTATGCTTAAATCCTGGCTTTAAGAACAATTAGAACAGGTATATTTCTTCACCGTACTTCTCTATATACCCATATACTTCTCTATATACCGTATATACTCGAGTATAAGCCGAACTCGGCACAAATTTTGTGCCGGAAAAAACTCGGCATATACTCAAGTATATATGGTATATTAAAAAAGAAAATTTGTCCTTATAGTCCTTAGTAAATTATCCTGTTGGAATTTCATTATTAATAGATTTCAACCTTACCAAATAATTTCTTGATCAAATTTATCAAAACAAATCCTTCTTTTAAGGGGAAAATCTGGCTTTGCCAATAAAACGGTACATAAAAGTTACATTAATATTAGCAATTTTGGTTTTCAGCTATAAAATTTTATGCCTGTATTTCTTTTTCTTTTCTTTTTTTTTTTTTTTTGACAGAGTCTCAAGCTGTCACCCTAGGTAGAGTGCCGAGGCGTCACAGCTCACAGCAACCTCAAACTCCTGGGCTTAAGTGATTCTCTTGCCTAGAGCTAGACTCTGTCTCAACTAAAAATAGAAAAAAATTAGCCAGGCAGAAGGATGGCTTGAGGTTGTTGTGAGCTAGGCTGAGGCCATCGCACTCTAGCCTGGACAACAGAGTGAAACTCTGTCTTAAAATATAAATATATACATACCTCAATATAATTTTCCATGTAGTTCACACTTTTTTTTTTTTTGATGGATCATGTTTTAGTTCGAAGTTGCATGGCCCATACTCTGCTCTCTTAACAAAGGTGTTAATTTTAGGAGGGCAAAAGTTGGTGCTTGGCAAAGTGAAAAAAAACTTACTTTTTTTATGTACAAAGCACAGGTATACTTAAACATACAAATGCAAGTATTTGAGTTATTAAAATTTCATGGGAGAAAAGGCAATTTGACAAGGAAAAACTGGCTCAGCACTCATAGCTCAATGGTTAGGGTGCTGGACACATACATTGGGTCTGGCAGGTTCGAACCTGGCCCGGGCCTGCTAAACGACAACTATAACAAAAAAATAGCCGGCGTTGTGGTGGGCGTCTGTAGTCCCAGCTACTTGGGAGGCTGAGGCAAGAGGATCACTTAAGCCCAAGAGTTTGAGCTGTGATGCTACAGCACTCTACCGAGGGACTGTGTCTCAAAAAAAAAGAAAAGTCCCCTAATGATGAAAAATAATAAAAATGATAATAATAAGGTTGAGACTGCCAGGCCCCCCTGTTGCTCATACCTATAATCCTAGCACTCTGGAAGGGCAAAAGGGGTGGATTGCTTGAGCTCAGGAGATTGAGATCAGCATGAGCGAGAGTATAAGACTGTCTTTAAAAAAGAAAAAAAAAGGTTGAGAAATGCTGATCTGTGTTGGTCTTCCAGGATGTTTCTTTTTTCTTCTTCTTCCCTGTAGTTCATTTCTTTTGATTTTGCTTTCTGGGAAAATTTTAACTTTATCTTCCAATTTTTTTTTTTTTTTTTAGAGACAGAGTTTCACTTTATTGCCCTCAGCAGAATACTGTGGTCACAGCTCACAGCAACCACCAACTCCTGGGCCTAGGCAATTCTCTTGCCTCAGCCTCCTGAGTAGCTGGGACTGCAGGCGCCCACCACAACGCCCGGCTATTTTTTTGTTGCAGTTTGACCAAGGCCGGGTTCGAACCCGCCACCCTTGGTATATGGGGCTGGCGCCCTACCCACTGAACCATAGGCACTGCCCTTTTAAACTTTTATTTGGATTATCATATTGTAGTCTCTAAAAGGTTGCTCTTTTTCTCTATTTTTTTCCTTTTTCATAGCATCCCACTATTGTTCCATGGATATAGAATATTATCTACTTTAAATACTTATAGATTTTTATTTGGAGTAATATTTTTTCTGTTTATTTTTTGTTCTTCTATTGTAAAAGCTTTCCTCTAATATCTTGCATATCGAATGCGATCTATAAAATCAATTGTAGATTCTGTGGGTGGGAGCCATATGTACCATGGGAGTTCATTGGAAAAGGTGTGGCTTTCCATTGAGGACCTTTACGTAAGCATCTGTAGTTCTTTTTGAGGTTCATCTTGAGGCAGTTTATAGTTCAGTTTGTTCAAAGAAAGACCCATTTAAACTTGATCTAAGCCTGGCTGTTGTTATTAGGGAGAAGACCCAGGGGATCTAAGTTGGGGATCAGACTTTCTTTCAATATCCCGTGATTTTCTATGGCATTCTGTCACCCCCTTCCACTCTTGCCTTCTTCCTGTGCCTAATCCCCATGAATTCAGAGTACATCAGATTCAGTCTCTTTAGAGAGTAAACCTTTTGTCTCTTCTGGGTATAAAGTAGAAGGACAAGGATCACAGGAGACTGGAGGGATCCAGCTGTTCCAAGTACATAGTTTTTAAAATTCTCCCTGTTTTCAGTTCATTGGCACATTCCAAGGTGCCAAGGAATTCCTGGTGCTTTTAATTCTCAAATGTTTCTGGAATTCTACACAGTAAGATGGCTTGCTGCTTTTTAGTGTCTCACGCTCCTTTGATTACTTGTTTTTATTTTTATATCGAAGTATAACATTCAGAGAGGTACACAAATTGTGTTTGTTTCCGTGGTTTGTGATGGTAACTGCCACCTCCCAAGTCAAGAACTGGAACATAGAGAACCCCATAAACCCTTCCTTTGCATCCTCCTAATTACTGTTTCCTCTCTTCTAAGCCCCATCTTGATTTTTTACATATTAGTTGTACCTATTTTTTGTTTTTGTTTGTTTTTGAGACAGAGTCTCAAAACTCATGCCCTTGGTAGAGTTATGTGGTGTCCCAGCTCACAGCAACCTCAAACTCCTGGGCTTAAGCGATTCTCCTGCCTCAGCCTCCCAAGTAGCTGGGACTCCAGGCACCCGCCACAATGCCCGGCTATTTTGTTTTTTTTGCAGTTTCTGGTCAGAGCTGGTTTTGGACCCGCCACCTCTGGTACATGGGACCAGTGCCTTACTCTGTTGAGCCACAGGCTACTATTTTTTTTTTTTTTTTTTAAATTTAAAATCATATTTAATGATCTAATGAAACACAAGGAATGTATTTTTTATTTCTCTACTCTTATTCTATACTTTCAGGATTTTATAAAAATTGCAGAATATTTTAGGGGCACACGTGTTTTGGTTACATTGTTTTGCATATTTCAGGTCAAAGTTATAAATGTTCCTTTCATCCAGACGGGCTATTTTTTATTGCAGTTGTTATTGTTGTTTAGCAGGCCCAGGCTGCGTTTGAACCTGCCAGCCTGGGTGTATGTGGCCAACACCCTACCCACTGAGCTACAGGCACTGCAGTAGTTGTAGCTATTTTTAAACTTCTTGTATATATATTGTGAATACATGTTATACCTTATAATACTAATAGTGGTTATAAATTCTCTAGGCATTTTTCTTATTAGTATTCAATACTGAAGCATAATCTGGTATGGGGAAATAAGGTATCATTAAAATGTTAATAAAATTGAATTAAGAGTTTTAATTTCTACCTATAACCTAAATTACCATTTTAGTTCTAGCTAGCTCTAGAAACCTAAGTGGAAGTTTAACAAGTCTTTTTTTTTTTTCTACCCAGATAAACTAGATTTTTGTCAAGACAGAGACCCCACAAGAGTCTCAATAAGCCGAGAACAAACTTTCCTTGGGGGCTCACTAGCCTATAATCCATTTGGTTGCCTTCACTCACATGCCCAGGAGAATGTCTATGGTGGTGACTATAACGAACCAGGTAAGAGATAAATTGAAAGTGGAATTCTTGTACACAAGAGTATGTAGACAAAAGATACTTATTGTAATGTTATTTGTAATAGTGAACAATGGTAAATAATCTCACTGACTATTGGTAACGTAATCATTATGGTATACCCATACTACGTTGTTCTCTATGCAATTGTTAAAAGAAATAAGGGGGTAAATTTTGTGTTCATGCAGAGAAAAGTATCTGGTATCTAGAATGGTAATCACAAGAGTATTGGTATAAATCTACCTTTGTTGAAGATTACATTTAATTTTCTGTATTACATGTTCATATAGTTTTCTTTTTTTAGACACAAATAGTTGAATGCGGAAGTGAAGTTTATTTAGAAAATAAATAATTTACTTTTAAATTGTTCATTAAATAAACACTATTAGGAAGTATATGAGCTCATGAGTTTTATACAGTTGGCAGCCTCTACAAATTTTGTGTAAGCCTATTTGTAACAGTCCGCATTTAATTAAATGCTGGTAAATATTATCTTTAAATTTCTTTTTTCTTTCTTTTAAGACTAGGTCTTACACTGAGTGTAGTGGCTCACGCCTGTAATCCTAGTACTCTGGGAGCCAGAGGTGGGTGGATTGCTTGAGCTCACGAGTTTGAGACCAGCCTGAGCAAAAGTGAGACCCCATTTCTACTAAAAATAGAAAAACTGAGGCACAAGGATTGCTTGAGCCTAAGAGTTGGAGGCTGCTATGGGCTATGACAATGCCATGGCACTTTATCCAGGGCGACAGCTTGAGACTCTTGTCTCCAAAAATAAAAAATAAGAATAAAAGCAGTCTTGGTATGTTGCTCAGGCTAGTCTAGAACTCCTGGCCTCAAGTTATCGTCCAGCTTTAGCCTCCTAAAGCGTTAGGATTATACGCACGAGCCACCATGCCCAGCTTCTTCTTTTTTTTTTTTTTTTTTCTTCTTGTTAGCCATGCCTTTATTTTTGTTAACGTGTCTTTGTTTATAGGGCACTGGTACATGTAGTTGGTATTTTTGATTAGTATGAGTATACATATGATTAGGTTACATTGTTTGTGTTTGTGAGGTAAAGTATTAGGTGGGAACTTACCAAACCCCCTCCACTCTTCCCCTCCATGCCAGACCTCTTAATGCTGTCTATGGGCATTCTAAATTACCTGCTTCATGTTTATTTTTTAAATATTTGGAAGGTAAAGAGAATTATAAAGAACAATCTTTAAAAATCACTTAATCCTCCCACCAAAGATAGCCAATATTGTTTTTTTTTGCTTTAGGCTAGAATTTATGCACATATAGTAGAACTCCATTGTTTGCCACCTCCTTAAGTCGACCTAATTTTCATAGACCAGACATGCACCACACGTACGTTTCAGTACAGCAGGCCTAGTGCCTTATGTTGATTGCCTCCACATGTTGACCAGTTTGTTACAGACTCTTGGATGGACAGAGGTTCTACTTTTTTGTGTGTAATATAGCATACTGCCCTACAAAGCATAGTTCTAATACTATTTTATTAGTTGTAAGGCTTCTTTTAAGATGCTACCTTTCAAACCAGATTTCATTATAGCTGTTGCATACACTTAGATAGTTGATGTACTAGTTGTATCTGTAGTTTGGTAGAATGAGAGACGAGAGAGACCTATTCTCTTGGGGGGGTTTATTTTAAAAATTGACTTTCTGGGAACTGAGCCAGGAGGATTGCTTAAGACCAGGAGTTCAAGACCAGCCTCAGCAACATAGCAAGACCCCATATCTTAAAAAAAAAAACAATAACAAACAATTAGCCAGGTATGGCGACATGTGTTCCTGTATTCCCCAGATCCTTTGGAACCTGAGACAGGAGGATCACTTGAGCCCAGGAGTTTGAGGTTGTAGTGAGCTGCTTTGATAGCACTGCACTCTAGCCCGGCTAATAGGGTGAGACCCTGTCTCCAAAAAACAAAAATGTCTAATGCCTCCTTCTAAAATTGTATATTGAGTCTGAGGCGGGTGGATTGCTTGAGCTCAGGAGTTTGAGATCAGCCTGAGCAAGAGTGAGACTGACCGTGTCTCTATTAAAAATAGAAAAAACAAACAAACAGAAAAAAACAGCTGGGCACTGTGGCAGATGCCTGTAATTGCAGCCACTTGAGAGGCTAAGGCAAGAGAATCACCTGAACCCAGGAGTTTGAGGTTGCTTTGAGCTATTATGCCACAGCAGTCTAGTCTGGGGCAACAGCATGAGACTCAAGTCTAAAAAAAAAATTAAAAATAGAATAAAATATAAAATAATAGACTGAAATAACTGTAAAGGATATAATTCCTAATGAATTGTAATTTTTGAAATTACTTCTTCATTTGTTTAGATTTAACCAATAGATCTTACATTTCCATTTTATTCTATCTGTTGATGTCTTCTAGCCAAAGACTCCTGCTAGTTGAACAAAACTTGAATATCCTGCCCTATTTCAGTGAAGGATATTGGCATTTTGTGAAATTGTTGATGTTTAACAGGAGAATACCCAGTGCCGGGTCGCCTTCTGGATATCAGGGCCTACTTTTCTGTTTCTCATAATCATCCCCAGATTCAGGCCTTGATCCTTTGTCTTTAATTTTTTTCACTTCTTACCACTACACAAATGCTACCTTGTTCGCTCCTATGTCCTCTGGGGGAGTCTTCTAGGTACATTGTAAATAACAGCAAATAATTATGATTAATTGAACTGACAAGGCTCAGATTAACTTCTCATTTTCCAAATGAGCTGCTTAAAAAAAAGAAGACGACTGCTTCACTTAACTAGCCTAAAATAGAAAAAAGAAGAAAATAACAACTCACTATAAACTTCTGCCATGTCTTTTTTTTTTTTTTTAATACAGAGACTCATTATGTTGCCCTCAGTAGAGTGCTGTGGTATCACAGCTCATAGCAACCTCACACTCTTGGGCTTAAGCAATTCTCTTGCCTCAGCCTCCCAAGTAGCTGGGACTACAGGCGCCCAACCACAACGCCTGGCTATTTTTGTTGTTGTTGTTGTCATTCTTGTTTAGCAGGCCCAGGCTGAGTTCAAAGCCACCAGTCCTGGTACATGTAGCCGGTGCCCTAACCACTGAGCTCTGGATGCTGAACTTGTCTTATTTTCTTTATTTAAAATTTTGTAGGTATAGACACAGCGCCTGTGGCTCAAGCGGCTAAAGCGCCAGCCACATACACTTGAGCTGGCAGGTTCAAATCCAGCCCGGGCCGCCAAACAATGACGGCTGCAACCAAAAAATAGCCAGGCCTTGTGGCGGGCGCCTGTAGTCCCAGCTACTTAGGAGGCGGAGACAGGAGACTCGCTTGAGCCCAGGGGTTTGAGGTTGTGTGAGCTGTGATGTCGCAGCGCTCTACCGAGGGCAACAGCTTGAGACTCTGTCTCAAAAAAAAAGAAAAAATTTTGTAGGTATAGGAGCAACCAAGTAAGTTTAAGAGTTAAATTTGTTATTTCACAAAGATATACTTTGATATAAACTAGAACATAGTAAAAAAAAAAAAAAACGTTTAAAGATTATATTATTCCATGATATATATAAAATATTTGTTAATTTTTTTTAATAAAAACGATTTGCTATTAGCTTTGTTTTTATATTGCTAACCATTTTATAGATATTATTTTATGAATAAATATCTAACACAGATATATAGATAGATATGTACTTGTGTGTTTATATTTGTGTACTGGGTTGCCATTTTAAAAGCATTTCTTTCACAAACATTTAAGAAACCCACTTATAATGTGCCTGATATCTTTTAACAATATGGTTATAATGAAGCAAAATATTTATATTTAGTGGAGCAATTTAAATTTTATTTGGTTCAGAGCCACAGACTACCATATGCTTGGGCCAGTTTTCTCACAAATGTTGGCTATTTGAAATAAGAAAAAAAAAAACATCAACTCAAAATGCCTGAGTTGGCCAGGTCCTGTGGCTCAAACCTGTAATCTCAGCAGGCTGGGAGCCCAAGGCAGCCTGAGCAAGAGTGAGACCCTGTCTCTAGTGAAAATAAAAAACTGAGGCAAGAGGATCACTTGAGCCCAAGAGTTTGAGATTGCCGTGAGCTGTGATGCCACGGCACTGTACCAAAGGGTGACTGAGCGAGACTCTCAAAAAAATTAATGTGAGTCAGAAGTATAATATTTATGTTATAATGTATCAAATATAATTTGGAGTAATAATTCATAATGAAAGCAATCTGTGTCCATTGTGAACTTACAAAGCGCTGACATAGACTAAGTAAAGATTACTCCTGTGTGCTCGCTTCAGCAGCACGTGTGCTGAGACTGGAACAGGGCAGAGGTCAGCATGGCCCCTGCGCAAGGGTGACATGCAGGTGCGTGATGTGCTGCATATTTAAAAAATAAAATTACTCTTTGTGCCACTATTCATGAACCACCACTGATTACACTTTGGTGTCTTCCTTATTGTCTTTTATATCTATTTTCCTCATCTTTGGGATGATACTGTATTTATGATTGAACAGTCTTGCTTCTCCACTTAAAATAATGACAAGAGCATTTCCCATCACACTGGCACTATTCTAGCTTTTAGACCTAATATTCAAATACTTTTAAATAGTCACAAATTACCATTAAAAAGTATATTGTGCTGACTGGTAAATGTTTTTTAGAAATAACGAAGTGAAGTTTTTCTTTGGTCTAAAATAAAGTAACTCTAAGAAGCAAAAGAGGAAAGCAAATTGTAAGAAAGCAAGGGTGGTGCCTTCCGCTGCTAAGAATTTGATTTATCCGATCCAAACCTTTTTTCCTCCACTTTGAATCCCAAAATCTGTTTTTCAGTCCAGGTCCAGCAGTCCATTGAGGATCATGCAGTATTAAGTCATGCTGTTGAGAAGGAAGGGTGCACGTATCCGGGTCCACCTGTAAAGCCAGATAACGAGGTCAGTAATGATGTTTACCAAACGTTTAGAGATACTTCGCTTCATATTCTCTTTGTTAGAAGTTATAAAATACTAAAGGCTGTGTTCTCTGAGATCTGCTCTTAGTGAAGTGGATCAATGATGAAAATAGCCAAATCTGAGCATCAGAAGACATTCCCGTCTCCCTGATGCATGATCTCCACAGTTCTGAGAAGCAAAACTATACACTAAGCAATAAGAGCTTTTGTCTGGGGGGAGTGGTGGGGGTGTGTGTGTTCATAAAAATGACAGTCGGTAGCTGAGTGTTTTGCTGATTGATGAATGAGACTGGGCGTGTGTATATTTGTGTATTTATGTGTGTGTGTGTGTGTGTGTGTGTGGGAAATGCTAGTCATATCTGAGCAATGATGAAAAGGTTTCTGCTACTGATCTTTGTAACTATGAAGGTTTCTACACTTGACCTGAGCTCAGAATTGGCAGCCGCTTTGGTTGAAAGTTTGGGATTTTTCTAGAAATTACTTTCTACAACATGATCTAATATTCTCCTTAATTTCTAGGCTAAAACACAAGAGATTTCTCATGAACCATTATCTTCAGTAACTGTTTCTACTGGGAGCTTTTTAAGTAATGAAAACTTAGATTTGAGCCTTACAGATGCAGGTAATAACGTAAAATGTTTGTAAATAAATTGAAAGACGGGCACCAGTTGTGTTGCGATACAGTGGAGAGTAGAGGCATTGTTATTTCTCACTACATTGTGAGGGGAGAGAGTGTTTCTCTAAATCTCAAAAGTAAAATATTCATACTTGGTAAAATATTGGACAGTATAGTTTTCTAAACGTGACTAGAAGTAACAAGGATGCTCTATCTCCAACAATACTTTGGAAAAGAATTTGCTAATGTCACATTTTCTCATTCAGTGGAAATCTATCTGAGCAAATTTCTTAGTTGTATTTTTTTTGTCTTATCAACATATATATTGCTATGCCTCTCTACCAAATTATGTCTCCAAGGAAGTACCTAGCTATTAAAAGGAATATAGTGTTGATGTCAATTAAATATCTTCATTAAACTCAATTTTCAGGTTCATTTGCAGAGCACATGGATGACAGGGAACAAGAATCTACCACCAAAAAAGAAGAGGAAACAAGTATTTTAAATTCTGCACTTCCTTCAATACAAGTTATTTATCAATGGCAAAACTCTTCAGACAATCATAAATCTCTTTTGCCTGCAATGAAAGAGTTCACATCTGGTCATGTACACTCTCAGCAGATCACTGACAAGTACAGAAATGAAGCAGATTTGATACCTTCAAAAACAGACCTGCAGGGTAAATATATTTTATTTTATTTTATTTTATTTATTTATTTATTTATTTATTTATTTAATTTTATTATTATTATTTTTTTTTTTTTTTTTTGACAGTCTCACTTTATCACCCTCGGTAGAGGGCTGTGGTGTCACAAAGCTCACAGCAACCTCCAACTCCTGAGCTTAGGCGATTCTCTTGCCTCAGCCTCCTGAGTATCTGGGACTACAGGCACCTGCCACAATGTCTGGCAATTTTTTTTTGTTGTTGTTGCAGTTTGGTTGGGGCCGGGTTTGCACCCACACCCTCAGTATATAGGGCCAGCGCCCTACCCACTGAGCCACAGGTGCTGCCCGGTAAACTTATTTTAAAGGAATACTTTTATATAAATAGTGTTTAACTTTTCACTTTTCATTCTTTTTAATTTTAAGTAGTGATTCTTTGAGCTTCATGTTGTTATGGCCTTCTGCAGCACAGTTATACCATACAAAATATTGAGGGCAGTTAGTGAGAGAGGTCATCTGGAACCAATTAGACTTGACTCAAGAATGTGGAGATTATCTTCCAAATCATTCTTTACTATTGCAAATTTGCTATTATAGCTGACACAGCTTTGCCAGTATTGAAAGTAAGAGCTCAGAAATCAGACCTGGATTCAAGTCATAGTTTGACCATTTCTTAGCTGTAAAATCATAGGCAAGTTATTCTCTCATCTTCCATAAGGGAGGGATGTTGGAAATTAAGTGAGATGGTGTACATAAAGTAAATGTCTAGTGTAGGAGACCAGGTGATTCAAGGGCAGGAGAAGCCAGAGTTAAGCTATAAGAAACACCTGTGATTTAACATCTTGTTAACACCTTGGTGATAAGGGCATGGGGAAGGGACTCGGCTCTCCTTGACACGAGTGTCAGGGCTTGACAGTCTCCACTCAACAGCCACAGGAGAGTGTAGTCCAGATTCGTTCTCTCACTCTGTTTTGCTCCTCCTGCTCAGAGGACACCTGCTTGGCACCCTTCTACGAAGACTGCTAAGATTCGCTCTCCTACTAAAACTGTTTCTCTCCTTTAAGGCCTGTCTCTCTCACTCCTGCTAAGACAATGCACCTCAGGGGAGTTGATTCCGAGCAAGGTAGCACAGCGGTCCTCGTCCAGACAGTTAGGCCGGGGCTGGAGACCTGGCCAGTCACAGGCCCCGACAGTCTAGTCCACAGTAACACTAGAGACAGTGGGCTTTTCTTTTTTCTTCTTTAATCTTTCAACAAAGCAATGATGATATGGCCTGTGGCTCTTAACAGCCCCATAAAGCTTTGAAGCTGGCAGAAATGGAAATTTGTATTTGTTCTTTTGGTCACTAAGAGGATCCGTAATTTTTTTGGCTTTTGAAAATAATCATGATAGGACTTAATTTGAAAGTATCAGCCAGTCACGGGGGGGGGGGGGGGGCGGCGGGGGAGGGTAGCATTTTTGTTGAATGTGCATAAATAAAATATAAGGTTTAACGGATTTTTTTAAAACACCTTTT
>CAUYPK010018381.1:0-37881 GCA_963574355.1 Loris lydekkerianus
GGCTTGAAAAGTTTCAGCAGATAGATCTGCAGTCATTCTAATATTCTTCCCTTTGTAGGTAATGGATTTCTTACATCTGGCTGCTTTCAGAATTTTCTCCTTCATATTAACTTTAGTGAAGTTAATTATGATATGCCTGGGGGATGTACTATTGGGATTGAGTCATGCTGGGGTTCTGAAACTGTCTGCTATCTGAATTTCAGAATCTCTTGGCATGTCTGGACAATTCTCTTTCATAATTTCATGGAGAAGGGTCTCTGTGCCTTGCAAGGCCACTTTATCACTTTCAGGATTTCCAATGAGGTGGATATTAGCCTTCTTTGAATTATCCTAGAGCTCTCTGAGAGAATGATCCGTTTTCGCTCTCCATTTCTCTTCCTGTTTGAGAGTTTGGGAGCTTTCAAAGGCTTTGTCTTCAATGTCAGAAATCCTTTCTTCTGTTTCCTCCACTCTGTTACTGAGGGATTCTACTGTATTTTTCAGATCTTTGAGGGCTGCAAATTCTTGCTTCAGTGCATCAAAATCTTTGGTGGATTTGTCTTTAAATTAATTAAATTATTGAGACAACTTTTGAATTTCTCCTCAAATTTGTAATTCCTATTTTTGAATTGCTCCTCAAATTTCTAATTCCAAATTTTCCTCCATTCTATTAATCTTGTTGGCAATCCAAATTCTGAATTCAATTTCTGATATCTTAGCCAGCTGTTTATGAATGGGATCTTCAGTTACATCTGCCATATCTTTTCTTGGGGGGGGGGGGGGTTGATCTATTCTGGTTATTCATGTTACCAGAGATTTTCTGTTGATTCCGCCCCATGATTGTTTTATGCTATTTGATTTTTCCCCTGGAGCTTTGTTGAGGACCTATACAATTCTATGGCCTGAGAAACTGGGGACCTGTTTGGTGTGGTGGGGCTAAGTGGTTCTGTCTTGTTTTTAGCTGGTCTCTGTTTGACCTTAGTGAAACAGTTACTCTGAGTTGAAGTCTTAGCTGTGGAGAAATACCAGCAATTAAGTCACCCTGCCCCCAACATGCAACAGTTGGAAAAGGAAAATCAAACCTTCCTACAACCACACACCAAGGGCAACACCTGAATAGTCCTTGTGCGATTGGCTCAGTTCAAAAGGTCCAAATCAATTGTCTCAGTAAGCACCTGTCTCAGGTGTGAGAGTTTAAAAGGTCTCTGGCAAATGGATCACTGGGGTTTGGTGACTACTCAGATGTGCCTTGCTTGGGTGCTCTGTGGAGTCAGGAGGACCCACCCAGCAAATAGATTAGTCTGGGAAGGTTGATGCCTCCTCCCCCACTTTTCACCTCTGTCACAGCCAGTCACTGATAGCCCTGCAGGGCTGTGACCCAGTTGCCTCTAGTGAACAGATACTCTAGGGGTTTGCACATGCCTGAATCACAAGGAAATCTATTCCTGCTCAGCCAGGCCACTGAACTCTGCCTCTATCTAGCAGGGGGAGGTGAGGCCTGACAACCTCAGCACTTGATGGAGGCTGGGGGTGTGTGTTCACTCAGTTCTAGCCCCGCCCCTGATTGATGTTACTGACAGAACAGAACAGAACAACTTTGTGGGAATTTGTTTCTGTCCTTGCTAAATTCCCCTGCAGAAGAAAAGCTGTTTTGAGTTCCCAGAGCCTGCGCCTCAGGTCCTGTCTTTGCTTCTGCAGATTTGTATTCACTTAGCTGTCAGTTCTAGCCTCCCGCCTTCCTTTGTTTATAGGCTGACAATCCCCTGAGGGCTGGGTGTGTCTTAGGCTCCATGAAGTGGTCCTCTTGGTCAGCCCTGCCTTGGAAACATCCCGGCTTTGTGTATGTGTTTCTAGTCCCTGCTCTCCACCCTCTCCACCCAGGCGGTTACCGCTTCAGGTAAACCCTTTACTCACAGGGCCTGCGTTTCTATCCCAGATCTGTTCCGCATTGGTTGCTGCCTGTGAAGATGCCTGGCCTCCTCTGGTTGCCCAGGGAGACAGGGGGCGTGGCTTTGGATTATCTGGGAGTGAGCCCTGTTGTTGCCAAAAAGGGGCACCTTGGGGCACCGCCAGTCCGGTATTGTTCCCTCTCAGCCGACCGTCCTCTCCTCACTCCCATGCTGGAGAATCAGCACTGACCAGCGGTAGTCTAGGCCCTGTCCACACCCCTCAAGAAATCACCCAAGAATCTGGATTCCTGGGGGACAGGCCTCCAGATCTCAGAGTGAGAGTGGAGGGGAGTGCTGGGAGCTCAGAATTGCAGGTAGAGAATATATACAGTTCTATACAGTTTTATGCCTGGCAGGAGAACGCCAGGGTACCCTAGTAGGGGAGGTAGGTCCTGTTTTTAGAGGGTCTCTTCCATGGAGTGTAGTGAGAGGACCTTTGAACTCTGCTCATTTGTTTGTGGGGCACTCCAAGTCATTCTAATGGGGGAGGGGACTCTGGTTCACTTGTTGATGAATTTTGTACCTTTTGTTTGTATCCTTGGGGTCACAGCTCACCTCAGTGGGGTTGATGTGAGTTCTTCTTGGTGAAGCTCTAATCCACCAGGTTACTTGCTAAATTTCTGTCCTTTAACTCTCCTTCTGGACGGGAGTCTGTATGGAAAGCTGGCTTCAGTCAGCCATCTTGTCTCCGCCCTCCTAAAATCTTGATTTTAGCCCAGTGAGACCAATTTTCTACTTCAGACCACCAGAACTGTAGGATAAGAACTTTTTGTGTTTTCTTAGCCGTGAAGTTTGTGGTAATATGTTATAATAGCAATCAGAAACTAATACCCAACAGCATCATTTCATGTCTTAAAATATACACAGTGCTGGACTCTTCCTGGTTTCATGTGCCAAGCTTCATAGAGTCCTGTAATGACTTACTCAGATTAGTTAGAGTTCAAATAAAAGGCCCATGACACATTTTCATCATTGACCAAACATCAGGGGTGAATTTTAATAGAGTCTGTCTCAATTTTTGAAATTTGAGTGTAGATACCTTTTAAACCTAACCACTCCTTTATCTTCTCTTGCATCAAATCTCATGATGCTGATAAAGCTCCCACTCACCTTCTTTGAGGCCAGTTGGAATTTCATATCACCCGAGCTCTGGACATTAGGTGGAAGCCTTCATACTGGCCCTACTTCCTGACCATAGTAAAACCTAAAGCAATCACCCTCACCTTTGGTAAAGTCATTTTGGACCAGCACCTGCCTTGTTGTCCCTGGAAAGCCTCATGATGTGAATAATCCATTGTTCGTACCCCTTAGGTGAGGAGTGGTCTCATGTGTCTCAACATTCTAACCAATTTGGGTGAGAGGTTGATCTTGATCTTGGGGTGACCATAAAACAGTAAGGTGTCTCAGCATGCCAGGTGGAATGCTAAATCATTCTTAAGCAGCATTTACCCCTTAAGTTTGCTAGGGGAAATTAATTTTAAAATAAGCAAGGAATTTTAGAGTGGTACAGGACACTTTGAATTCTGGAATGGGTTTACCTTCTGTCATTGTTGTTTCCAGGTAAAAGACTGTTATTTTAAGATAACTTTGTTTCATACCCAGGATTCGATAATCAAGTAAGATATCTGATCCTAGTCAGACTATCTAAGAGGTAATAATGTCCAGTGCCTCGTGACAATTGACTTGGCTTATTTGAGTGGAAGGACCATCTTAGATGATATCCAAATTAATAATGTTTAAGCATTCACTCCAATGTTGATTAATGCCTATGCACGGGGTTTAAAACTTTGTGGAGATGACATTGTAGAAATTAATTTCTCTTTTCCCATTTTTCTGCCTTTAAAAAAATTACTATTTCACCTGGAATTTATAATAATTTGTGAAAGAACCTTGGATGACTATTCCAGGAAATCTGCATGTGTTTGTGTGACTATGACTGGTGACTGTGTGTGTAAGTGTATGTATGGAGAGGGAGAGAGGGAGAGAGGGAGAGAGGGAGAGAGAGAGAGAGAGAGAGAGAGAGAGAGAGAGAGAGAGGAGAGGGATTTAAGGCTGTTGAGTTGGGTGGAGAAAATTTTCTGTGCACAGTTCAAAAACTTTTCTGTATAACTTTATTATAGGCCATAAATATTATGAATGTATTTGCATTTGTGGACTAAAACCAAAATTTTTAGAATATATATATTTTATCTTTTAAAAGTCACATTTTGAGATATTTGCCTTTCTGGGATTTTAATTGTAATCAATCAGATGTCGTATTAGAAAAGTAGACTTTAGATCCTTTGAGAACTCCAGGACAATGATGAATCCCAATTCTGGTAAACACAGGGTGCTTTTCCAACCTGGAGGAGCTTCTCCAACCCCTGAGGGGTACCATGATAACATTTTGCACCAGCAATGTGGTTGAAGGAGAAGCCGACCCCCAGCACAGCATGCATTGTTCACCCCCATCCCCTAAACATTGCTTGAAAACCTTCCTGCTACTGTTTCATTTCAGTTCTGACTGAACATGGGAAAAAAGGGGAAAGAGAATTTGGACAGAGGATGTATAGTCCCTCTAAATGACATATCTCTTGCCCAGGCTTTCTTCACTAAGTAAGCATATTTTCCCTTTTTGGCCTGTATCAACCTCCCTTGCTGTGTGTTTTTCCCTGACTATCCAGTCTTCAGTTTCAAGAAATGTCTCTTTTGTCTGTGCCCCTTGGTGATGCTACCCACCGCCATTCACCTGGTGATTATTCATGCTTCCTATGTGATACTCAAGTGTTTGAATTCTTTACCTTCCTAGGTTTTAGAATTTATATCCTCATTCTGAATAAAGTCTTATGGAAGACCAATACTACATGTTAAAGTTCTTTTTATCTACCATGTGACCTATTAAAATGACTTGGAACACTAGTGGTCCCCTAAATATATGTAATATGAACATTGATTAAATTTTGGTTTATTTCTTTAAATAATTTAAAAAAAAATTTGAGTTTCAGAAATTCTCTGGTGACTACCTGGAGGTTGGCAATGGAAGACTATTAGTATTTAAAGGACATGTATATGTAGTTAATTCAATTCAAATATATTTACTGAATGATTTTTGTGTGGCAGATACTATACTAGGCTTGAAGATTTCAAAGATCACTAAGGAGTGGTTATGAGGTCAAAGTCCTCACAATGTCATAGGGAGACAGACACAAATAGACAATATCATACAATGGCATAAGTTCTAGGCTAGAGTTATGTGCACAGGGATTTACAAATAGAAAAACTCTGAGACAAAGTTATATTCTTTTTTTTTTTTCTATCATCAACACCTTTGGTGTATTATGAAAACTCAACCCAAAGTGATTGCCTGGCAGATAGATGATTGCATTATAGATTAAGTGTTTCACTTTGCATTCCAATATTTTCCTATTATAAACTTCAGTTTCAACTGCTGGGTAAGATCAGGTTTTATAAACATGTGTGTGTATGTGATATATATATATATAATATTTAGAGTTTTTCTTTTTCAATAGGACTTATACTCCATACCCCCCAAGTTATTTTAGGTAACTGCGTATGAAATGCTATAAGAAGGAAAAAAACAAAATAAAGTCAAATACAGCAAGTTGTAACCTACGTTTTTCAATTCCAGTGATAGAGAGGCAAAGTATTTCCTCAGAAAATTTGTGCTAATAAAGAAGTATTAGATTTTTAGATTTTTAGATTTTTCTACTTTGACTTACTATGCATGAGATATGTTTAGGTTGACTGTTTCTGGAATTCCCTTGATAGATCACTCTGGTAATTAAGTGAGGCATCTAACTCTCAATCAGTTTCAGAGGGAGGATGTGAATGTGAAGTATCACCAATCGCTAAATCTATTTATTGATTGTTTTGGCTTGTAGATGGCCTAATATTATTTGCATTGAAGATAGACAAATGTATTTAACTAGAGCAAAGGGCACACAGGTACATTTTTGTTTTGTGGCACATGATTAATTATAGAAGAACACGAAGGAAATGGCTGGGAACATTTTTTAATGAGGGATGGTCGTTATCCCTTTCACTGTTTTTGTTGTTGTTAGACCCAATGTTCTTATAATGCAAGGGTGCTTATGTGGGAGAAACTGCTGGTTTGTTTGGTAAGTGCAACATATGTTTACAAAAACAAAGCTGATGCCTTTTTTTATTATTAAAAAAGCGCTTTTTATAGCAGCAGCATAATTTGCAGATAGGGCAGCTAATATGGCCATCTTGCTGGTTGTTAAAGAGTTTATTCCACATTAAATTGACTCCCGAGGGCTGCATTTTTCAGTGATGTTACGACCACCAACCTTTCTTATTGAGAAGGTCAATAGGCCTGATATGAAGTCTTGTAAATCATCAACTCACTCTATGTCTAATGTGTCCCAGTTCATATGCCTTAAAAATTATAAACCACAGCACATACTGTATATCAACCAAATACGTCAGCTGCTATAAAGATTTTCTTTTGGTTCTAGACAGATTCATACCATTGCATTTCATACGTTTAAATGCTTTTAGTTTGATAGGCAGGATTTCCTTTATTCAGGCATCAGAGAGCTGGAATGCTCTGATTCCTATTCAGGCATCAGAGAGCTGGAATGCATTCTGTTCTAAATACTTCATATGCACAATTGACCCTGGAGCATTAAAAAGAGCTCCCTCAACTTCCAGGAATAGAGATAAACAAAACAATAAATGTATTGTTAACCACTGCACAACTAGTTGATGAACAATATTTAAGTTTTATTTTGATTGTGGGAAAGCATAAGATAATTAGAGGGAAAGGTGATGTGGCGTTGCGGCCCGCGTCAGGCACTATAGGAACTTTGATTCGTTACATGGGGTATGAAGGGAAAGCATGCTCACCAGCCTTTTCTCTGGGTGGGCCTAGGGAATTTCTGGCCTATGCCCTCCCCATTGGGTGGGAAACTGGTCCTGCATGTGAATGGTTTATTAGTATAAATATATCAGAATAAATTAGAGACTTATAAAACATAGGCCAATGAATGAATTATTGTCATTAACTCATTTCCTGTTACTTCTCTGTCCTTCCATTGATGAACATTAAAAAACCCTGCATTAGACTTGTGACATCACTAGTTAGTTTCCATGTGCTTTCCAGCCACTGGGCCTTGTTTGGTTGGTTCATAGGTTGGTTGTTTCCCAGTATAATTTTGCTATGAATTCATTTATTTTTTCTTTCTTTTTTCTTTCTTTCTTTCTTTCTTTCTTTCTTTCTTTCTTTCTTTCTTTCTTTCTTTCTTTCTTTCTTTCTTTCTTCTTTCTTTCTTTCTTTTTATTAAATCATAGCTGTGTACATTGATTTTTATTTTATTTATTTATTTTTTTTAACAGAGTCTCACTCTGTCACCCTGGCTAGAGTGCTGTGGTGTCATCACAACTCACAGTAACATCAAAGTCCAGGCTCAAGTGATCCTCTTGCCTCAGCCTCCTGAGTAGCTGGGACCACAGGCCTGTGCCACTATACCTGGTTAATTGTTCTGGGGTCTTGATTTTGCTCAGGCTGGTCTCGAACTCCAGAGCTCAGGTGATCCACCTGCTTTGGCCTCCCAGAGTTCTAGGATTACAGGGGTGAGCCACCACACCCACCCTGAATCCATTTCTTAAGCCATAAACATAGCAAACCATTTTTTTCTGGCCCAGCAGAATGCAAATAAAGACAGACAAAAGGGGACAGCACCTGTGGCTCAAAGGAATAGAGTGCCAGCCCCATATACTGGAGGTGGAGGGTTCAAACCCAGCCCTGGCCAAAAACTGAAGAGAAAAAAAAAAAAAAGACAGACAAAAGGATCCACACCATGCCAACCTTGCCTAGGGCAGACACAGACTTGGAAGCAGAAGCTAGGGATTCTGGTCCTAATTCTGCCACTGACTAAATGTATCAATACGGGAAGGCAATTAATTTCTCAGGCACAGTTGATCCTCATTATTTTCAGGTTCCATATTTGCAAAGTCATTTAATTGCTAAAATGTATTTGTAAGGTCCCTATCAATCGGTGTTATTTGTGGATATCACAGAGCAGTAAAAATCTGCAACCATCTGAAACTCACATTCCCAGCTGAGATTGACCATTCTGAATTTCTGTTTCAGCTCTCCTATTGTATTCTAAACAATGTCTTTTTTTTTTTTTTTTTTTTTTTTTGCATTTTTGTGATTTTTGGCATGATTTTCCTGTTGAAAAATCACCATTATACTGGTGAAGATAGTGTTCCTAAGGCTTTGATATGCTTTTTGGGGAAAATGTTATTCTTAGATAAGCTTAAAGTGCTGTTGCCATGAGTGTGACATTAATTGAGCAATGATATCTATTAAATATGGTAATTTTTGTAAATAAAGTAGTTTTTATTTAAAACATATTCACAAAAAGTATATATTTTTAATTTATTGATTCAAGTTCATTGAGGGTACAAAGCATTAGGGCACACTGATTGCATTTCTTAAAGTCTCTCTTATAATGATGTCTTGCCCCCAAGAGGTATGTCATCCACTGTGACCCCCATCCCTTCTTTCCTCCCCTCTCCCTGCTTCTTTGTTCCCCTGTCCCCTACCTTGAATTGATTTGTGTTTTTCTCTTATGTGGGCATGTATTAGATCACCTACTGGCTTCATATTAGAACTGAGTACATGGGATTCTTGCTTCTCTATTCTTGTGATACTTTACTGAGAAAAATACATTCCAACTCAATCCAGGTTAGTACAAAAGATGTAAAGTCTCCATCTTTTTTAATGGCTGAATAGTATTCTATGTTATACATATACCACAGCTTGTTAATCCATTTCTGGGTTGGTGGCGTTTAGGTTGTTTCTACATTTTGGTGATTGTAAATTGAACTGCGATAAACACTTTAGTGAAAATGTCATTATGATAAAAGGATTTTTTTTTCCTTCTGGGTAGATACCTAGTAATGGGATTAAATGAGGTATTTTGAAACAGAAACTCTCATAAAAAAAAGGTTATGCATTGATTGCTTAATGAAAATGGGAACAGAGGCACTCAGGAACTTAACCCTATGTTCCCCTAGGCATAATGGTTTGTTATTTGCTAATTCAGTGTTCATGAAGACTTTAGACAATATACCTACTGCAAATAATGAAATTTGACAGTATAATTATTTTACAAAGAAAAACCAATACCTCACAATGTTATAGTTCATCTCACAACCTTGAAATATCAATGTTCAGTCAAGAAAATGAGACACTCTATGTATTAAAATATGATAGACTTTAAAGAGGAAAGTGAAGTCTTATGCAATGTTCAGAAAGTCTATGAGATTTTGATACTATTCTGAGATGATGTTTTGTATTTCCATGGTATTAGTTGTTACTACTTTTACATTTTCAATTGATCTTATTAAAGTCCTTTTTTCTTTTCTGTTTCTAGTTAATATAGCAAGAGGCCTTCTCAGTGTTGTTTATCTTTTCAAAGAACCAATTTTCTGCCTTATTAGTCTTCTGCATAATTCTCTCATTCTCACTTTCATTTAGGTCTGCTCTGATCTTGTTCCTTTCTTTTCTTCTGCCGTGTTTAGGATTAGTTTTCTCTTCTTTTCCCAATTCCTTCGGATAATTCATCAGAGTGTTGATTTGTGATCTCTCCATGTTTTGGATGTGGGCATATAAGGGTTGGAATTTTCCTCTTATAACAACTTTTGCTGTACCCCACAGTGTTTAATCACTTGTGTTCCCATTGTCATTTTGTTCAAAGAATATTTTGTTTTCCATCTTTATCTCTTCATTGACCCAACTATCATTCAGGATTAGGTTGTTTAGTTTCCATGACTTTGTGAAGGGATGAGTGTTTTCTAGTTTTATTCTGAGGTCTGAGAAGATACAAAGTATAATTTCTATTTTTTAAACATTTGTTCAGACATTCTTTGAGGCCCAGGATGTGATAAATCTTAGAGAATGTTCCATGTGCTGCTGAGAATATGAATGTATATTTAGTTGTTTTTGGCTAGAATGTTCTGTAAATGTCTGGTAGGTCCATTTGTTCTGGAGTTCTGTTTAAGTCCATTAGGTCTGTTTCTTTATTTTCTGTTTGGAGGCTGTTTCCAGTTTTGTCAGTGAGGTGTTGAAGTCCTAACAATTACAGTGTTGGTATTTATCATTTTTTTTAGTTTGAGTGAAGTTTGTTTTAAGAATCTGGGCGTTCCCATTATGGTACATGAATGTTTATGATTGTTAAGTCTTTTTTTTTTTTTACAGTTTTTGGCCAGTGTTGGGGTTGAACCTGCCACCTCCAGCATAGGGGGCTGTTGCCCTACTCCTGTGCACCACAGGTGCTGCCCAATTGTTAAGTCTTGTTATTGGATTGTTCCCTTAACCATTATATAGTGACCATCTTTGTCTTTCTTTATATTTGTTGATTTAAAGTCTATGTTTTCTGACATGAGAATGGCTACACCAGCTTTCCTTTGGTTTCCTTTTGTGTGAAATATTGTTTTCCAACTTCTCACTTTGAGTGTAAGTAAGTCCTTGTGGTTTAGATGTATTTCCTAGAGACATCAGAGATGATTTGTACTTTCTTACCCATTCAGCCATCCTATGTCTGTTCAGTAGGGAATGCAAGCCATAGATATTTACTGAAAGTGGACATATGCGTGGTGGAATTTTATTTATTTTGTTGAGTAGACCCTTATTGCTTTGTTTTACCTTTAGAGCCATTGCTGTATCTGGGCCCTGAACTTTAGCTTTTGGGTGATTTTATATTGGTGGGTATCTGTTGTGTTGTTCCATATGGAACCAAGCTTTGAGTACTTCCTACAGGGCAGGTTTGGTCTTTGGAAAATCCCTGAGCAATTGCTAATTTGCAAAAGTTTTTATTTCTCCCTTGTACAGAAAACTTAGTTTTGCAGGATACAAGATTCTAGGCCATTATGGTTTTTTAGAAAACTGAGAATGGATTCCCAATCCCTTCTGGCTTGTAGGATTTCAGTTGAGAATGAGAAGTCTGCAGTTAGTCTGACCAGTTTTCTTTGTAAGTTACCTGCTGTTTTCACCTGACTGTTCATAGGATGGTCTCTTTTGTTTTTTTTTTGTTGTTGTTTCCTTTGGACAGCCTAATGATTATGTGTCATGGTGCTTAACTCTTCACAATGGATCTCTCAGGTGTCCTTTGTACTTCTTGCAACTGGATATATAGATTTTTTGAAAGGCCAGGGAAATTGTCCTCAATAATGACCTCAAATAAATTACCTAACCCTTGAATATGTTTTTCACTTTCCAGGATGCCTATGATGCTTATGTTTGGCATCTTTACATAGTCTCATATTTCTTATAGGCTTTGCTCATTCTTTTTATTTCTCTGTTCTTTTTGTTTGACTGACTTGTTTAGCACAAAGGTATTGTCTTCAAGTTTTGAGATTCTTTCTTCTGCTTGATCATCCCTATTTTTAAGGCTTTCCACTGTGTTTTGTAATTCCTTGAATGAATTTTTTTATTTCTATAAATTCTGTTTGGTTTTTCTATTTAATATTTTGATTTCTATAGAGAAATTTTCATTCATTTCCTGCATTGTTTTTGTGACTTCTTTGTGATGGATTTCTATTTTCCCTTCTATTTCCACAAGCTTCCATACAACCTACATTTGAAATTCTTCATTTGTTACTTTAATCTGCCAAGAGAAAGAAATCAAGGGAGTCCAAACAGGAAAAGAAGAAACCAAAATTGTTGTTCTTTGCTGAAGATATGATCTTACATCTTGAAAACCCCAAAGATTTACCTAAGAGACTCCTGGAATTGATAAATAAATTCAGCAAAGTCTCAGGTTATGAAATCAATGTACATAAATCTGTAGCTTTCATATATGCTAACAACGGTCAAGCTGAGAATCAAATAAAAAACATAATACCTTTCATGGTAGGAACAACAACAACAAAATAAAACACCTAGGAATAGACTTTTAAAATAAGGTGATGTGAAAGACCTCTGTGGAAAGAATTATGAAATGCTGGGAAATAAATTTTAGAGGATATAAACAGATGGAAAAATATACCATGCTCATGGATTAGAAGAATCAACATTGTTAAAATGGCTGTATTATCCAGAGTTTTTTATAGATTCAATGCAATCCCCACTAAAATACCAATACTGTTTTTTGCAGATCTAGAAAAAATAGTTTAATGCTTTATATGGAACCATAAAAGACCTCAAATAACCAATGTAACCTTATTCAGTAAGAAAAAAGTAGGAGGCATCATTTTACCAGACTTCAAGCTACACTGCAAGGCTATAATAACTAAAACATCACTGAATTGGCATAAAAACAGAGTCATAGACCTATGGATCAGAACAGAGAATTCAGAGTTGAAAATCACTCTCAGATTCCCAGGTGATTTTTGATAACACAGATAAAAACATACACCGAGGAAAAGAATTCCCATTCAATAAATGGTGCTGGGAAAACTCGATAGCCACATGTGAAAGACTGAAATAGGATCTGTGCCTCTCACTATTCATAAAAATTAATTCATGATGAATAAAAGACTTAAATTTAAGGCATAAAACTAACTATAAGAATACTAGAAGAAAATGTTGGAAAACTTCTTATATATTTCAGCCTAGGCAAAAAATTCATGAAGAAGACCCCAAAAGCAATTCTAGCAAAAACAAAAATAAATAAATAGGACCTGATCAAATTAAAAAGCTTTTGCACAGCAAAGGACACAATCAAAAATGCAAATAGAAAACCCACAGAATGGGAGAAAATATTCACATTCTATACATCTTAGAAAGGACTATTAACCAGGATCTATGAAGAACTCAAGCAAATTAATGTGAAAAGATTGAACAATCCCATTAAAAAGTGTGCAAAAGATAGGTACAGAAACTTTTCTAATGAAGACAGACTATTAGCCAACAAACTCATGATAAAGTGCTGAAAGTTTCTGATCATTAGGGAAATACTATACAGAAATATCACTTAATCCCAGTGAGAATGGCTTACCTCAGAAAGTCCCAAAGCAGCAGGTATTGGCATGGATGAGGAGAGAAAGAAAGTCTTATAGACGTTTGGTGGGACTGCAAACTAGTTTAACCTCTATGGAAATTTGTATGGAGACACCTCAAAGAACTTAAAGTAGACCCACCATTTGATGCAGTTGGGTCACATACCCTTCTGGATGCACTCATATGCCCTCTCCCCCCAAAAGGTCATTTTATAAAAAGGACAGCTATTATACATTCCAATGTTTATAGCAGCACAATTCACAATTGGAAGGATGTGGAAACAATGCAAGTGGCCCACCAATACGGGAATGGATTAATATTATTAAAATGTTTTATGTGCATGCCATGGAGTACTACTCTGCCATAAAAATGGCTATCTAGTAACTTTTATGACAACTAAATAGAATTGGAAGTCATTCTTCTAAGTGAAACATTGCAAGAATGGAGAAACAAACATATGTACTCAATACCAAATTGGAACTAATTGATCAGACTCAAGTGGAAATAAATCTCAGTTAAAATCAAGTTAAGGGGAGGGAGAGAAGGGATGGGCAAATTCATAGCTATTGGGTGCAGCGCATACTGTGTGGGTGAAGGGCATACTTATAACTTTGACTCAATCTGTACAAAAACGAAGTATGTAAACAAAATGTGTGTATGCCCTACTATTTGGGGGGGAAGGGGAGTCTGTGATAACAAAGATGAAGGAAGCTTCCAGGAAGGTTATCAGTGTAAAGCATTGATAAAGGCAATACATAAAAATTTCCCTGGATGCAGCTTAAAGAAACTCGTATCTGCTTGTAGCTGGCTCTGGAAAACAGTGGCTGCTTCTTATCACCCTTTGAATCCCATGTAAGTGTCTCATGTTAGCAAATGCTAACCTGAAACAGGGAAGGAATTCTGGAAAGTGTACCTCTTGTCTTCAACCCTGAGATCTTGGAAGAAAGTAAAAGGGATTCTGGGCTCATAAAAGACAATCTAGACAAGCAGTGGTAATATCAGTAATAAAGATACAAATTATGGTCTTACAATAGTGAAGATACAGCGTAGTGTCAAACTGGGCCTTCTGTTGCAGCTGCTGTGACACACTCAGAGATGGTTTACAGTTCCTCTTTATTTACGTACATACATAGAAACTTCGAGACAAATGTCACACTCTACCTTCTGAGTACAGGCCACAATTTACCAGAGCTCAGCTACTTTTCTATTCTTTCTTCCAGGAGGGTGTGGTGGTCTCTCTTTTGAGAGCCTCAAAATATAACATTAAAAAAATATGATTGCACCTCTTTCCTTAGACAACAGAAGTCCTTGTCTGGTTCTTCACCTTCCAGATGACAGCTGCTCTCAGGGGTCAGACACCCACTTTGGAGGATACTAGGCTTTGATGCCTCCAGAACAGTTAACAATGGGTAATACCTTAATAAATCCTTTATTCTGGGTACTTCTTTGTGTTTTAACAAGGAAAAACTTTCAAGGTCAATGGTGGAGACATTTGGGGAGAGGTTCTCATTGTTAGTAGAGAAAGCTTTGGTCTGGGAATTTTCAGATCTATATTTTAATTCTAGCTTTGACAGCTAAGTAATGTAAAAAACATCATATGTTTTAAAAACAGAATTTGAAGTACTGATATATGTCCTCTTGGGGATTTTGGAATATTGCTTCTGTAAGGTCATTCACATCTATGATTTGATTGCAATTTATAATGGCATAATTCCCTTAAAAATATAAAGAAGGCTTTGGTATAAAGACCTACATAACTCCCTCAAAGACAGTGATCAAGGATGGAATTTTTCATAGCCTTCAGGTTTTAGTGGGAAAGGGATGGATTGTGTCAAAAATGAAACCTTGTTCAACTTTTGCTTTTTAAAAAATATTTCTTGGTTGTTTGCTGAAAAGGTGGTTTATACTGAGATTAACTCATGTAACTTAAAATTGTTTCAGAATTTAGAGGGTAAGCTTTAAGTCAAATATTTTGGCTGCATTATACAGTCAAAATGCTTTTAAGTGAGATCTGCCCTTGTGGAGAGGTGCTGAGGTCATAACTCAAGTGTTTTTACCATCTTTCAGCATGAGAAGGCCACACTGTAGTTACCATCATAAGACCATAACTGGCTTCCTCTCGTGGCTGATTACATTTTTATAGTTATCATCGATATATATTTATGTAAATCCCTGTTCCTGGAAGGTTTCAGCTTAGCTGATAAAAAACAGTCAGTTTGATTTCCATCTTTCTCTAAGAAAACGATAAAGGCAGCCTAGGAAGTGTTGATTATTCAAGTAAAACAGTAGCTCTAAATTCTTTGACTTCCCAGGCTTGTCCTTTAATAGAAAATAATGCTGTAAATAGAAGTGAGCCCGTTAGCTAGAAACAATTCAAGGATTGAATTCAATAAAAACTCCCCTGGGTTTCTGCATGAAAGCTATTGAATTTGGCTGCAAATGAGCACAAAGCACCCTTCAAGTTTTTTCTCTTATCCTTTTGCACTGTAAAGTCCTTGATTTAGTTTATTAGACCATAATGGATCTCCATTGACCTACCTCACTGGTATATTTAAATACCTATTTAATTTAAAGATAGGTATTCAAATACCTATTTCATTTAAAAATATGTTCAAAAAGGGATATAACAGCTTGTTCAACCATCCTTTTTAACAGCTCCTTTGGAGTCTCTCTGTGCTCTCAGCTAAATCCAAACTTGCCGAATTTCATTATGAGAGAGTATTGAGTCAATTCAATTACCCTTGGAATTTGTGGTGGTCTGTCATGTTAGAGTTTCACCCGAGGGAACTACAAAGTGTGCTCATTTTAATTTTACGATATACACAGGAGGTTATCCTGATTGAGGAAATTTGGGGATTGGGACTTGTTTGTTTTTTACTTTTTTAAATTGAGGCATAACTTACACATAGTAATAATGAGAAAGTACATTCTTCTTACATGTACAGCTCCGTGAGTTCTTATGTGTGTATACAACCATGACAATCACCCTGATGAAGATGGAGAACATTTCCTGCATCCCAGAAGGTTCCTAGTGCTTTTTTCTAGTTAATATTCCCACACCCCAAGGGTAACCACTACATTCACTTCTATTGTCATTGATTCGTTTAGTTTTTCCTGTTTTTCAATTACATACAAATGCTATATTCTCTTTTGTCTTTTCTTTTACTCAATATAATATCTGTGTGATTCACCCATGTTATTGCATGCAACAGCTTTTTAAAAATTTGTAAGTAGTATTCCAGTATATGAATATGCTGGAGCTCATTTATTCATTCTGTTACTGGATATTTGGCTGTTTCTAGTTTGGGATTACCATGAGTAAAGCTGCTATGAATATGATTGGACATGTCTTTGGGGGGAAGATCTACACTCATTTCTTTTAAATATATACTTTAGTATAGGAATGCTAGATTATAAGGGAGACATATAGAGGGTGCCAAAAATGTATATATTTTTTAAGAAAGGAAAAACTATATTAAAATTGTAATACTCAAGTCAAACTTGACTTCTGCAATTACAAGAGATACAAGATATGTGATGACAAACATTATTGATATATAAGAGTATAGCAAATTCAATTCAGTTTTTTCATTTCATAAAATGTGTATACATTTTTGGCACCTCTGTATATTAGCTTTCATGAATGTTTCCATTTTTCCAAAGTTATTGCTCCAGTATACATTCCCACCAGAAATATAAGAGAGTTTAAGTTGCTCTGTATCTTCACCATCATTTGGTGAGTATTTGTCAGTCTTTTAAAAATATAGCTATTCTGGTAAGGAATTGGTGGTATATTCCTAAATTCCATTTAGGGGATATTTCCTTGATGAGTATTGCTATTTAGCATCTTTTCATATGTTTATTGGTCATTTTTGGTTTTTTTTTAACAAAGTATCTGTTTGTATGATACCTGCTTTAAAAAATTTTGTTGTTTAATCTGTGAATATGTGAAGTTCTTTGTGTATTCTGGGTGCGTGAAGTCCTTTGTCTTTTATGTATTGCAAATATTTTTTTCCCAGTCTGTGTGGCCAGTCTTTTCACTCTTTTAATGATATATTTTGGTAATGGAAGTTATTTCATGACATAAAAATTATCCCTGTTTGTTTTTAGTGGTAGTGCTTTTGTGTCCTATTCAAGAAATTCTTTTCCATTTAAAGAAAAATGTCTTTAAAATGTGGCTCTCAATGTTTTGCAAATTCTAATCAGGGAACCAGCAGCTGAAGTGGATAATTGTTAGAGTTCTATATTCAAGGAGTCAAATCCTTCATTTAGTTACTGAGAAGATCTTTTCTGGGGAAATAAGGGTAGCTGCTGTGTGATTTTTCTTGTGTTTTTTTTTTTTTTTTTTGTTGTTGTTGTTTGTTTGTTTTGTTTTTCCTTTTTTTCCACAAGGGGAATAAGTGGTTGTGTTTATTGCTGATCCAAATAATTTGCAGTAATATTGAAATTACAGTGGTTTTGAATATGAAGTGACATTATTTAATTTTTGACAGGATGAATAGACTATTTTTATACCTTGATATGAACTAGTGAAAAAATTATAGAATGTAGATAAGGAAAGAAGGATGGAAAATGCATCCATAATTAGTTGAGAGGGCTGTTAAGAGAGTAGGGAAGGCTAGAAGTTGGCTGGAAGTTTAGGAGTAAAGAGGATTTGATAGTGCTCCAGGGAGCATCAACTTATCCCAATTTCTCCTAACCTACCATGTGGGCCAACTGAAAGGAGTTGGTTCATAGTATAGGAGACCATGTAAGGAGCTCAGAGGACAGGAGAAGTAGGGGTAACACCAATCATCTCTCCTCCGGTCCCTCACCTCTAAAAGCAGGATGTCTCAAGACCAGTTAGACCCTGGATTGGATGTGACCAGCAATAGGGCACAATGACAGTGAATCTTCCAGACCTTGGACCTCTGCCTCAGGTTCTTTATTAGGCAGCAAACTCAAAGGTCAAGTTGTGTCAACTCATCATCCACACTGGACATCATTCATTTTCTTTTCCAGATCCATTCTCCATCTTTCTCCCCACTGTTTCTTTGCCATTGAGGGTGAGCTGTGTGGCATATATGCTGGTTCTCTCTTGCCCTTTGGCTTCTGGTTGGGATTGGCCAATGGGTAACAGTGGGAGCTCACAGAGAGGAGGAGGTGAAGGAGATTATTCCTTCCCTTCAGAGATGCTGCAAGTTGATGGAGTCCCCAGCCTTAAGGTCACAGAACTCTCCAGAACCTGGAGAGACCCTCACTCCAGGTTCTGAAAACCACTCTTTCCTTTCCTCCTTCAGGCTTGGTATTATCAACCACCTCCTGCTGCCACTCATCCCACAGTATGTCACTGTCCCTGTGACTTCTCCTGCATGTTGTCTTTATGAGTCCCTACCCATAATTCCATTACTAAACTTTTTTTCAATGACCAATTTATAAAAGCAAGAAATTAAAACTGTCTGAGAGAATAAGGGCATGGAGGTTGCTATTTGACTAATATTTCATCTGATGCACCTCCACTCAGGCTGTTTCTTCTCTTCTATTTTCACCTGGCTCCCTGTTCTTTAAGCCTCAGCTTAAATATTAATTTCAGAGTTATTTGAAGAGTGTTATGTACCACTCATTCTTAGTTTAGCAAGGAGTAACTTCAATAACAAGAGTTAAGACTTTGATTTAAATATAGATTTGTACTTTTGTTTAGGTCTATCCTTTCCCCATCATATTTTGCATGTCAGATTTATTCTATGTTATTTGCTACTGTAATAATATTACCTAGCATAGTGTTTGGCACCTCTGTAAGTGAGCAATAAACATTTGTTAAGTAAATAAATAACTAATAACAACCCAATAATAGAATTGAGCTGTTCTGAAGAATTGATCATATATCATTTAAAAATAAAAATAACATCACTTTGGGATGAGAAATATAATAATAGTATTAAATAAAGGACACAGAAAATAAATGAATATACTCAAAGTATATCACCCAGAGTATCAAATTTTCATTTTTAGTACTATTCCATTCTAGACCTTATCTTTACAAAATTTCTCAAGGATTGCTATCTTAAGTGGATGAAATTTTGCTTCATCTTTGCATTGAACATGTTGCATAAACATTCCTTATATTACTAAATACTATGAATAGTTACAGTTTTTGATAATCATGTGCAATATTATAGAGTTGATATACCATAGTTGCTCTTACCCCCATTGTCTGACATTTATGTTGTTTTCTATATTTTACTATTATGTATCAAACCTAAATGAATTGCTTTGTGACATTCCCGTGAAAGAAAGGTCATATTTCTTTATTTTTCTAAATCAAATTTAATCTGGCTAGGGCTCTCACCTGTGAAGGTTAATGAGCAATCTAATATCAGCCATTTTTGAAATAGCTTCTGTCTCTGTCATTGGTTTGACCAGAAAGTCGGGGCCTAAATGACCCAAGAAAATTGAAGAACAACTCTTTATTTTCACCCTACTTTTGTTCTTTTGTTTTTCTTTAAAATGCAGTGAGGAGGGCTGGTCCTCCCTGTCATCTAGTTATGGCAGCAGTAAAGTCTGTTCGTGAAATCCTTGCCCATTGGTGGCAGCTCAAACTTCTAACCACCACCTTCCTTCTTCTTCCACCAAGGTTTTCACCCCTTCTGGAGGACTGCACTCAGCCATGTGCATATCACTTACTTGGAGCCTTATACTCAACCAGTTTTCCCACCTAAATTTCCTAGTATTATTAATAACTACCTTGACGGGTGATTCCAGTTTCCATCCCCATCCTCTGTGAGATAATCTTAATTTCTTTCTTCTATAAATCCATGATTCATGGGAGATTACTTTAGGAAATCTTTAGGAAATAAAAAGAACAAAAAGAACTTGTTAAGCACCCTCCCCCCATAAGAACAGCCTAGAACTTATAAAACAAAAGCATGCATGTCCTTTGAAGAAGAAAGACAAAAACATGCTATTAAGTCTTTGGAGAATAAAGCTGACATTCATACCTCAATATACAGTCCTGGCATGTAAATAATGCTGCAATAGATAGAGTGAATCATATCATTTTTCCCTAAGAGATAAGATTATTGGGTCAACTTTTATAATTATTTTATTAGTCAGCCTGAGACCCAAATTACTGTATTGTAATGAAAGGAATGAAAAAGACATAAACCACAGATATGTTGGGTTCTACTTCTGTAAATGGAGTATGAAATAATTTAGGAAATTCTATTGAAGATATGGAGAGAACATGGAGTTGATATGGTTAAAGAAAAGTGGGGAAGGACTCTGGTTCTCAGCTTGCTCTGTCACTGGTATTACAATGACATTTTCTGCTTATGATCATTGAGGAGAGTCCAGTCTCTACTTGGCTCACTAATTGCAAAGGGCAACAGGGATGTTATTAGTGAAGACTTCAGAGAGCTATCACAAGAGTAGAGTTAAATTAGGCTAGACCTAAAGAAAAATTGGACTGCGGGATGAGTTTCCTATTTGAAGCTGCTTTCCTTGAAAGAGGGCCAGGTGGTGAGGGGTTTGGACCTAGGCAAAATAAATTCGAGCCTGAGAGCTTGGCTGCTGCCCTGGGAAGCCTTGAAAGAAATAAGCTGAACCTAGGCCTAGAAAGAGGGAAAAGAATCCTGGTGAAAATCCTTGGCTTTGGGCTCATACCCAGTACTCCCAACACTATCTGTTGAATAGGAATTCTCCCCCTGCCCCCTCCATATGCTTTTGTTTAGTTTATCAAAGATGAGATGGTAAGTAGAGACTGGTTTTATTAGTTTGTCTTCTATTTTGTTCCATATGTTTTTGTCTCTATTTTCATGTCAGTACCATGTTGTTTTGATTACTGTGGATTTGTAATATAGCCTGAAGTCTGATAGGGTGAATGCCTCCGACTTTGTTTTTATTACTAAGAATAGCCTTAGCTAAATGAGTTTTTTTTTTTTCTGGTTTCATACAAAATCAAGTGCTATTTTTTCCAGTTCTTCAAAATATTATGTTAGTATTTTAATGGGGATTGGATTGAATTTATAGATTACTTTGGGTAGAATAGACATTGTGACAATGTTGATTCTTCTCAACCAAGTGTATGGTATATATTTCCATTTGTTAATGCCTTCTGCAATTTCTTAGGGTTTTATAATTCTTTTTAAAAAGATCTTTTACCTTTTTTGTTAGGTTTATTCCCAAGTATTTCATTTTCTTTGAAGCTACTATCAAGGGAACTGCATCCTTGATTTGCTTCTCAACTTGGCTGTTATTGGCATATACAAAGGCTACTGATTTGTGGACATTGATTTTATACTCTGAGACATTACTGTATTTACTGATGCTTCCCGGGAGTTTTGTGGTTGAGTCTCTGGGGTTTTCTAAGTAAAAGATTATATCATCAGCAAAGAAGGAAAGTTTGACCTCCTCTGCTCCCATTTGGATGCCCTTTATATCCTTCTCTTGCCTGATTGCTTTGGCTAAAACTTCCAGAACTATGTTGAATAATAGTGGTGTTGGTGGACATCCTTGTCTGGTTCCAGTTCTAAGTGGAAAAGCTTTCAGTTTTATACCATTCAGCATGATGTTAGCTGTGAGTTTGTCATAGATGGCTTCAATCAGCTTAAGAAATGTTCTACCTATACCTATTTTCTTAAATGTTCTTGTCAGAAAAGAATGCTGAATTTTGTCAAATGCTTTTTCTGCATCTATTGAAAGGATCATATGGTATTTGTTTTTGCTTCTATTGATATGATGTACTACATTTTTGGATTTGTGCATGTTAAACCAACCTTGCATCCCTTGGATGAAGCCTACTTGATGGTGATGTATAATTTTTTAAGTGAGTAGCTGCAATCTATTAGTTAACATTTTTGGGGAGTATTTTTATATCGATATTCACTAGCAAAATTAGTCTGTAGTTCTCCTTTTTGTTTAGGTCCTTTCTTGATTTTGGAATCAAGGTGATTTTTGCTTTATAGAATGTGTTGGGGAAGGTACCTTCCTCCTCAATGTTTTGGAATAGGTTCTGCAGTATAAATACAATCTCGTATTTGAAGGTGTGATAGAATTCTGATGTGAATCCATCTGCACAGCTAAGGACACAACAAGTAAAGCAAAAAAGACAACCTTCAGAATGGGAAAAGTTATTTGCAGGGTGTCAATCTAACAAAAGGTTGTTAACTAGAATTTTTAGAGAACTCAAATTAATCAACAGAAAAAGAGTAAATAATCCCATCTACCTCTGGGCAAGAGATATGAACAGAACCTTCTCTGACAAAGACAGATGATGGCTGTCTTTTTAATGGCTAACAAACATTAAAAAAAAAGCTCATCATCCCTAATCATCAGAGAAATGCAAATCAAAACCACCCTGAGATATCATCTAACCTCAGTGAGAATAGCCTACATCACAAAGTCTCAAAGCTGTAGATGCTGGTGTAGATGTGGAGAGAAGGGAACACTTTTACACTGCTGGTGGGACTGCAAACTAATACAACATTTTTGGATGAAATATGGAGAATCCTCAAAGAAATCAAATTAGACCTCACATTTGATCCTGTAATCCCATTACTAGGCATCTACCTAGAAGAAAAAAAAGTCCTTTTGTCATAAGGACATTTGCACTAGACTATTTATTACAGCTCAATTTACAATCGCCAAAACATGGAAACAAGCTAAATGCCCACCAACCTAGGAATGGAGTAACAAACTATAGTATATGTATACCTAGAAAACTATTCATCCATTAAAAACGATGGGGACTTTACATCTTTTGTATTAACCTGAATGGAGGTGGAAAACATTCTTCTTAGTAAAGTATCACAAGAATGGAGAAGCGAGAATCCAATGTACTCAATTCTGATATGAAGGCAGTTGATGATTTAATGCAAGGGGAGGGGGTGGGGTGGGGTAGGGGAATGAGGGATCAGAGAGAGGGGGGAGAGAAGAGGATGGCGGGGGTCATGGTGTATGGCACACCTGTTGGGGGTGGGATACATTATAACAGGGACTTTAGCTGAAAACGGCAATCAGTGTAACCTAATTCTTTGTACCCTCAATGAATCCCAAATAATTAAAACCAATTTTTTTTTCCCTTTAAATGCATGGCCAATTTACTGTTTTTCTACATTTTAAAGAAAGAGAAAAAGATAAGTTACAGCAAATTACAAAACTATCCTGATTCTCAATTGCAGTTGACTTTGTACTCCAGGGGATATTTGCAATGACTGGAGACAATTTTGCTTGTCACAACTCAGAAAGTGCTTCTGATACCTAGAGGATAGAGGCCAAAGGTGCTGCTAAACATCCTATAATACACAGAACGGCCCCCAACAACAAAGATTTATCTGACCTGAGTGTCGATAGTGTTGGATTGGGAAAAAAGAAAAAATCTTGTTGCAAAGAACTAAATAGGATGCCTTGAGAAAACTGAAGAAACAAGAAAGAAAGCAAAATAAAACTCAGAACTTAATGTGTTGAGCTGGAAGGTACAGATTTTTTTTTTTTTAAATGGGAAAGTAGAAAAATAATACATAAGTATTGTTATTATATAATTATATACATTTGTAATAGAAAATAAATGCAATTACGTGCACTAACCTGCCCTCTCAAATCTTTCATTTAAAAGGTCTATGGGGTATTAAGAGGATCTTGCTGATACAGAATTGACATATTGATGAAGCAAAATGGTCTTTGGGGAAATTTCTCAGCTGTTTGATATAAATGGTGGTTCCCAGGGCATGGGCAATACCTTGCACTTAATACCTTTAAGTGGAAGTCAGACCTCAGTTATGTCAATGATCCACTCAAGGATACGTGATCCATGCTCTTCCCTCCCTGCTACTCAGAAACATAATTCTTCATACTTACCTTGTATAATAAGCATTAGAGGTAACAGATTTAACAAATAACAATACAGGACGCCCAGTACATTTGATATTTATATTAAAAATGTATTTTTTTTTTTTTTAATCTTCAGTTCAGTTTACTGGCCACATAACATTTTATCTGAAAAACTTAGTGGGCACTTTAATTGCTGTTAATTAGTTTTAATGCAAAGAAAAATATGTTTTATATGTTGACATTTTCTATCCTCTTACAGTGTTTTTCTTTGTTTGAAGTAAAGCCTTAATTCATCTTTCTTCTCCTCACTTTCTGCCCTCTCTTTCTCACCAATCCTGTCTAATGACCAGGCTGCAAATATCCTAATTTAAAATACACTTCAAATTTAGATTTTGAGTTAAAAGATACTTTCCTAAAAGAAGGCTGAGCTCAGCTATGGTATTAAGTCAGTAAGGTGTGATACAGACTTAATAAAAACCCTGTTGTCGAAGAAAACCCAGGGAGAAAAGGACGGAGAAGCCAAAGCTCTCGTCTCCAGCTTGCCCCTGGGAAGACCACAGTGCTTCTCAAAATTCTCTTTAACCCACTTTTTCTCAGAATCACATGAGACATTGAAATGCAATTCCTAGGCCTGAATCAGCATTTATATCTTTAGCAAACATTACAGGAGAATCTGAATGCACACTGGTATTTGAACACCCATGGGGCTGGAATTTTTCTGTTGAGCTTCCGGGTGCCTTCAACAGTATTGGGAAGTGTTAAAAACTAATGGCTTCCTTCCGTTGTGGACTTCATTTGGAGACATGACTGTTGCTTCTTAAACCAAAGGTTCTCCACAACTCACACAAACTCGCTTTCCTACCACCTTTATTTTGGTTAATTCATTCATCCTTCCACTTAGCAGACATGGGTAGGTCCAAACCTCTGTGAGTCTTTTAAATGGAAATGTTATAAATAGAAACCTCATCATTACCTTAGTGAAGGGCAGTGTCTTCATATTTTACATTTCCATCATTCTCCACGTTGTTGATAGCTAAAAAGTACAGCTTTATTTTACTTATTTGTGGTCCTGCCACTCGTGACAAATATTTAATTTGTTACTAAATGACATTTATGGCTTTGAACTTGCTTGTTTCTGTGTCTCCCCACATGCACCGGGGTCCCAGAACGCCCTGACAATATGTGTGTATGCTTATCAAAGCGCCCTTGGGAAATGAAGTAACATGTGAAACTCATTTGTTATTTTCCAGCAAACTTCATAACATTCTCCCTGATTCTATCCTTTGGATAGATTTCTAGTTTATCTTATATGTGAGAAATGACCTTATAACCTGTGTGTGACAGTTGTTTGGGTTTTTATTAAGTGCCTTGCTGGCTGGAGATATAGGGGCATTACTCATAGATATTTGTTTGCTACCCAGTAAGCCAAGAAAATTTATTTTTATATATTTAACTATGGTGTCTACCTTCTCCTGCATGTCATTTAAAAGTAGTTCGTGGAATAAAGAGAATGCTGCCAATTCTGGCTTTAGATGTGAGGAAAAGAGATGGATTGCCATCATGGGCCCCAGAGGTGAAAACTAGGTAACATACGCATCTTCTAGGACAAAATGAACTTGAAGAAAATTAAATATAAATTCTAACATCAAAGAGTTTGTGTTCTATTTCCATATTTAGAGGAAATATCAGTTTCTAACTCAGACCCCACACAGCCCTCAGAGCATTTACATTGAGTCATCTGCAGTGTGCAGTGGCTGAAAAGCAAGGCACTCCCATTTAGCGTGGATGGGTTCTGTTGCTGTTTTTTAAACAATGTCATCTTAGTGATCATTTCAAAGTTGTGTCTAATTTCTGTCATGTGAAAATACACGGTCTTGACTGGTATTTCAAGTATTTTTGGTATTTTGGCTTCAAAAGTAAATTCTTAATCATCAATTGTCTCTTCATGTATTGTTCTGAGATTCAAATTAATTATTCTTAGTGTTGAATATAGCAAAGGTTTAAAAACACTATGTTTATTATTCAATATAACTGTGCATACTCATACAAAATATGATTATATCTCTCACAAAGGATATTTGTATTGAACTTCACTTTTCTGGCAGTTAAATATGGCATTTTGGTTAAACACATATGTCGGTGGGTTCTGAGTTATTTTACACATTAAGAAATCACAGGTAGGAGCAGAGGTTCAGCTAGTTTGAGCAGTAGGTACTAGGGACTACCTCCCCCTGCCAGTCCCTCTTAGCATGTCCATTTGGATTTGAAAATGCATGTGGTAACTTATTTTCTTTTTTTACTTTGGTATATTTTCACAAAGTTGCCTGGAAGCAGGAGGGAGCAGATCAAAGAATCAAAGAATGTGGCGACGGGGAAGGCATGTTCTTAGAAATTAACAGAAAGATTAGGCTTTGGACAGCTGGGTAAACTGAGGCAAATTACCCGATTTCTCTGACAATTGAGTTAAAGTTGAATTGTTTGCAATAGGAAAACACTAGACACAATGCAGATGGACTTAAATAGGGGACTGGTTGAATGATCTATGCTGTGTCCTGGGACATGCTAGTATATTAGATACAGAGTACATGGGTTGCCACCATCAAAGAACTCCAAAAGTACTCTCCAGTAGATCTAATGCTAAGTATTTACTTTCTTAAAATAATAAAAACCAGAAAACACTGAGTTGTTCAGCCATATTGTATTGTAAATGAAAACATGTTATTTTGGTTAACATGTTTACAGAGATAGAATGTTAAATGTTAACATGAAAACAACCAAATAACATGTTTTCACTTTAGAAATAGTTATAGAAGGATAATTATTTTGCCAAAACATCCTTAAAAGTACATAAACATCTGTTGGTATTTCTTTTTTCTTGAGACAGAGTCTCATTCTGTCTCCCTGGGTAGAGTGCTGTGCCATCATAGCTCACGGCAACCTCAAACTCTTGGGCTCAAGTTATCCTCCTGCCTTAGCCTCCCCAAGTACTAGAACTACAGACACCCAATACAATGCCCAGCTAGTTTTTCTATTTTTTTTTTTTTTTCTTGAGTAAAGACAGGGGTCTTACTGTTATTCAGGCTGGTCTCAAACTCTCCAACTCAAGCAATCCACCTGCCTGAGCCTCCCACAGTCTAGGAATACAGGTATGAGGTGCTGTGCCTGACTCACAAATATCTGTTGGATTTATGAATTGGTAAGACAGCAAAATGCAAATCATTTAGTGAATGATTTTTTCTTTTGACTCATGAATGTTGAATTTTGTCATCATTAATAGAGGCTTTAATAGAGGTAAATTTTATCTCCACATTCTTTTGTAATGTTTGAATTTTTGTCGTGAAAGTTGTACACGCATTGTTATTATCGCCAGTGGATTTTAGGCCATACCCTTTCATGTTTTTTTCACATGGGAATATTTCCATTAACCCTTTCACTATTTGGAATTCTGTCTTCTGTGTTGCCCAAGTATCAGAAACCCTTGTTTTGTATATCTGTGTATGAGTCCTATTTTCTTAAAATAGAAATTTGTTCTTGACTGTAACAAAATCTTTGAGCCCTAAGAATTGCAGTTATAAATAAACATCTACAGATGGATGTCTAAACAATCAGTGATAGCTTTAAATGAAGCCTAACTAATGGGAACTATTATATTCCAAATGAATTAACTATAAAAGCAGACAGGACAATAAATGAGATCCATATTAATAAATGTACAGTGATAAGGCTACTATTGCAAACACAGAGTCAACTTCATGTGGATTGAGCTCGCAGCTAATTTATATTTCATGCCCTTTATTAACTGTTATCTAATGAGACTTATTCGTATTTTTCACTGTATCACATCAAATTCTCCTAATAAAAATCTTCTCAGTTTTGCATGTAAGTTACATCATTTCATAAAATTTTCAGCTGTCTTTGACTCGCTAAATAAAGTTGTCACTCAAACCTCATTTCCAGTTTGAGCACAGGGAAGCTGAATGGAGGCTGAATTAATCTGGCACATCATCTCTGCTTGATGAGGTCTCCAAGAGATCTTTGTCTTGTCACCTTTAATGGACTCTGTCTAATGGACTCATTAGTAAATTTCTTATCATTTTTAGGAGAGAGATGCAATCTTATAAAGCTGTCCTTCATGCTTTTGGAAATTATTATAATTTATTCTTTAAACACATTCAAAAATAAAGAATGAGGAGACTTCACTTTATTTGGGTACCATAATATTGCAACAATGACATGCTGATTACAACGAGGGGTCCAGGAATATTATTTCATGCTGATTACTTCAAAACTAGTAGTTAACAATGGACAACACTCTTCAACTCAATAGCTTAACATCACAGCATACTCAAAAAATTTGCAGCTGGGAAAATAGAGGCTTTTCTTGGCTTCCTTTATTGATGACTTTTTGATACCATGCAAATCTCTCTAAATTCATACTATGGAGATTTAGGCCTTAATATTACTTTGCAGTCCACTAATGAGCATTCATATTTGTTATCTTACACCACATTTCTTTCTATCAGCTTCACGAGTTACTTTGGTTAATGAAATTTGCATAGATGGATGGTAACGAGACAATGGATAGTAGACAGATATTTAATTCTGAAAATACCTGAATAGTTTAATATTTTTACAGCATTCGGGTATGTTGTTATACCCTTAATTTGTAAAATTTTGCCACTGATGGTTCTACTATAACTTGAGAAATTTTGCTAAAATTTCATTAGCTGGTTTTCTTTGAATTTCAACTTTTAAATGCCCATTGCTTTCATATTTAATAAGAAAAATGTTCATCATTAACACTCTTGATAACTTTAATAATTATCTTTTGCTTGAAGATCACCTTTGACTTTTCATTGTTAAATGTCCAATTCCAGTGATGAGGCAACTGAGGGAAGTGAAGACACGGGCAAGTAACTGCTTCGAAATCTAAGGTAGGGAATGGGGTGGTGAGAGAAGGGAAGAGAACTCTTTTCAGACGTTATGATAAATAGAACCAGAAAGCACATACCTAAAGTCAAGTTCGGGAGGGAGATCAGAGCAGAATCTGAGTTATCAGACCAGGCAAATTATCAATACAAAGGGTAGCCTAAGAAACTAGCTAGGAAATGTCTGGACTTCCCAGGGTCCTGGAACAATTATTAACAATGGGCAATGAGGTTGCAGTTTGCAGAAATTCCAGACCTAAAATGCAAAGCCTACATGGTTTGTTTGTTTTAATGATTTTATCACACCATTTTCTGAACTTTCTAAAGAAATTTAATAGAACTGTCATCTTTGGGATAGCTCCTTCAAGTACTTACCCTTGAAAACCTCTCTTTATGTTAGAGTTTTGAAAAAAGGCACATTTTTCATGTTTGCAAGTCTTGAGATGCAGTGTTTTCTCTGCCTAGAAAATTCCTCCCCTTCTTATTTGTCTGGCAAACTCTTACGTGAGGATGTAATTCACATTGCACCTCATCTATGAAGCTTCCCCTCATAAGACCGTCCCCAACTCAATGCCCAGGTTCAGTCATTCTGGTTATGTTCAGCACTCTATGCAAATATTTAACTTCTTATCTTAAAATGTGTCAATATTGATTGGAGAAGTCATTGGGAATAACCAAGGCTGATTTCTCTCACATTAACCATATTAACCAGCATGGTTAAAGATTCTATTATATTCTCACCATCCTTGGTTTTTCTACTGAAGTGGAAAGGAAGGTGCAGAGAACAAAATGTGAAGGAATGTCACTAACTTTAGCCTTGTTAATTGGGATTTTTATTATATTATCTCTTCTGTTGCACTGATACATCTGTGCTGCCTTTCCTAAATTAAACCGATTCTGCCATAAATTTTAGAACAATTTTTGAGCAGCTGAAATGTTTATTGCACTCAATGTTTACATGGTACATAGCATAGGGAGTGTGAATACAAAGAAGGAAAGGAACAAACCACCATCTGGTAGGTATTATTGTCTATGATGAGAGGTTAGTTAGTAGAGGCAGCATCTGAAAATGAGGAGAAATGGAAATAGTGCACATTAGGACTGGTGAGAAGTAAAAATGCAGATAAATTAGTGATTATGAGTGGTTTTAATGCTAGTAGTTGAAGTAAACACCTCCATTTAGTGAAAATTAGGAGGTGTTACCTGATACAGAGATCTATGCACATCTAGAGTTCAGTGCACAGCGAGGTCTTTTTAGCTGGTTAGGTGGTAATAAAATTGAGCTGAACCCCTAATATACACCCTGAGGAAATATTTATGCCTTTCCCTCAAATTACAGAAAATTACTGGGGGAAGAAGGAACATATTCCCATGATCACTTTGGCTTTGAATTATCTGCCTTTGATTGTGTCTCCATTTCTGCTTTGGCATCAAATCAAATATAGGACTTAATCATTCATCTATTTCATTGAATAAAAAACTTCAGGAGACATGTAGCATCAGACGTTACTGAAGTTTTAGAGAGGTAGCAGATTTACTTCTCATTACTACAAAGAACTTTAAGTGTTAGTCATTCCTGACATAAAATGTCATTGAAACTCTCTCACATTTATTTTTTATTTATTTTTTATTTTTTTATTGTTGAGGATACAAGAAACCAGATTACACTGATTACATTTGTTAGGTAAAGTCCCTCTTACAGTCATGTCTTGCCCCCCAAAGGTGTGGCACACACCAAGACTCTAGTCCCTCCCTCCTTCCCTCTCTCTGCTCTTCCTTTCCACACCTCTTCCCTCCTTTTTTCTCTCTCTGCTCTCCCCTTCCCCCACCCTCACTGTGACCTTAATTGTCATTAATTGTCCTCATATCAAAATTGACAACATAGGATTCATGCTTCTCCATTCTTGTGATGCTTTACTAAGAATAATGTGTTCCACTTCCATGCAGATTAATACGAAGCCTGCAAAGTCTCCATTTTAAAAAAATGGCTGAATAGTATTCCGTGGTGTACATACACAACAGCTTGTTAGTCCATTCCTGGGTTGGTGGGCATTTAGGCTGTTTCCACTTTTTGGCTATTGTAAATTGAGCTATAATAAACAGTCTAGTGCAAGTGTCTTTATGATAAAAGGATTTTTTCCCCTCTGGGTAGATGCCCAGTAACAGGATTGCAGAATCAAATGGGAGGTCTAGCTTGAGTTCTTTGAGGATTCTCCATACTTCCTTCCAAAAACGTTGTATTAGTTTGCAGTCCTACCTGCAGTGTAAAAGTGTTCCCTTCTCTCGCTGACTCCCTGTGTCCCCAAAGGGATGTTTCTGGGCAGCCCACCCACCAGCCAGAGATGCTTGGAGTCTTCTCTCTGCACTCTCACCATGTCCAGTTGCAAGGAAGCTGTTACCCAGTGGCCATCTTCCTCCTTCCCACCGAAACTCTGTCACATTTTTAATTATCTCCTGTCTTCTTTCTCCCCTCTTCTATTTTCCTTCTTATTCAACCCCCCCCGAAATTTTCTGATCATTCCTAGTAAATGGCAGTTAATTGTGTCCATTATTGTTTTGTCTCCTTCTGACTCATGCTTTGTGAGTCTCAGTATCTACTCTTAAAGCTAAAAAAGGGAATTTCCTCTTTAAAATACATTATTATACTGCCTAATAAGTGAGTAAGTATAAAAGTTTTGAGATACATGAAAATCAAGAAATATAGAATCCACATGGATGAAAACAAATAAATCCCTCCTAGCAATAAGCCAAGCAATTTGACAGGTGCATGGGTATACCATAAAGGACACTGTCAACTATGTTTCTTGGAAGTGAAATAAAGGACCATAACAGTTTGTCTCAACACTTTTATTGGGCCCATGTATTACAGGAATATTGATGTTTGCCTCAGTATAAATACAATAGTAACAGTTGACTGAGTTTCATTCTTTTCTCTGATGATTTTTCTTTCAACAAGTATTTTATTTTTTATTATGAGTCAGCAACTGTGCTAGCGGCAGAAAGATGGGAAATAGGAAGGACATAGTTCCTGACATCACAGAACACCCTAAATGATAAAGTTCACAATGTCTGGCATCCAATAAAAAGTTGCTTGCAAAAAAGTGGAAAGGTATGTCAACAGAAAAGAAGTCAAAATCTGTAAAATAATTTGAAGAGGTTTATTCCAAGCCAAATTTGAGGACCATGGCCTGGAGGCATGCCCAAGCCTTGAGCAAGGAGACTTACTGTGCTGGGCTACCATTTGGTTTTATACATTTCAGGGAGACAAGAATTACCTGTAAAGTCCTAAATCAATACATGGAAGGCATACTTTGGTTTGGCCTCAAAAGGTGGAACATCTTGAAGCAAAGGATTACAAGTCACAAGTGGTTTTAGGAATTCTTTAGTTGGCAATTGGCTGAAAGAATTAGGGTTTGTCTAAAATAAAGGAATTAGCAGAAAGAATTGCTTAAGTTCAGATAAGGGACTGTTAATTAGAGACAAGCCACTGACATGCAGGCTGTCCCTGAGTTACAGACAAAATAGGTTCTATGGCTTTATTCTTAAGTTGAAGTTGTATGTAAGTTAAAACAGTTACATTTACCTATTAACTGTAGCATCCTCTGTTCATAAATGCAAGCGGTATATTAGTCAGATGTTTGTAACTCAGGGACTGCCTATATACCCAACTGAAGTAATTTTTGTATATTGAGGACCTGCAGGTTTGTCCTGGCTGTTGATGAGTTACAAAAGATTTCTCCAAGAAGGGAGAGGGGTAAGATGAGGCATATCCAACTTCTTTTCTCATGGCTAGTAACTCAGTATTAAGGTATCCACTTGGCCAAGAAGGGGTCCATTCAGGCAGCTGGGGGGAGGGCTTAAGATTTTCTTTTAGTTCACATATGAAATCCCTAATGAAGAGAAGAATCAGTCAACCAAAACTGATCCATAAATGAAATGACAGAATCTATACTCGAGGCCATTAATAAGAGTTCTGTGTTCCATATATTCAAGAACCTAGAGAAAAGATCAAATATAAAAATTAAATGTGTTGAAACATTGGGAGATATAAAACAGATTCAAGTCAACATTTTTGAGATGAGAATGAATGAGCTCAGGAAAATTCCTCCTAAAACATGAGTCCTTGGCATAAAGAGTAGTTCGAAGGTCTTTGGAGATTGGCAGGCTTTTGGAAGGGGCTTTACCCCTATCTGCATAAACCAGATGGACCTATCAAAAAGAACAACTGACTTTCCCTTCCCCTCCTTGTTATCGCAATATATTGCAGGAAAGAAGATCAACAATACAACTCGTTCTGGTCCCAATTATTTTAAAAATAATGCCTGTCTCTTGGGTTAGTTTATATGTCAATCTATTTTTCCCTATCCATTAATTCTCCCAAGTATCTATTTGTCCTCCCCAGTAACAATTAATTGCCCCTAAACAAAATTACCTATATTCCTCATCTCCTTTTTCCCTCTAAAAGATAGGTATAAAAATTTCTGGACCAATTGAGATATGGAATAATTTCTCTGTGATCCTCCCCATGTGCATCATAAAACAAAACAATACAACAACAACAACAAAAAACCCTCTTTCTCTTGTTGTTCTGCCTTAATTGTGAGTTGATCTTTCAAGGAACCTTTTGAGGGAAGGAGAAGTTTCCCCTCAACCCCACCAAAACAATGTCTGAAATAAAAAATGCACTGGATGGAGTAAATGTGGCCAATTACACAAGAGAAGATTAGTGAACTTGAAGAAATAACCATACAAAGTATCTGAAGTAAAACAGAAAACAAACTGGAAAAGAAAAATGAACAGACCATCAGTGATGAGCTATGAGCTTCAAGCAGCCACATTCGCATATATTTTGAGTACTTGAGGTAGATGAGAGAGGGATGTGAACAAAAAAATTTTAAAGAATAGTGGCAAAAATTTTCTAAATTTGGTCAAATAGCAAGCTGAGAGTTTGAAGAAGCTAACCAAACCTGAACCTCATGCACCATGAAGAAAAGTATACTGACACTTAATAATTAAAGCATTTTAAATCAGTGATGAATAGAAAATTTTATAAGCCTCTGGTGGAAAACAGACACTTTACTTAGAGAGAAATAAAGATAAGGATAATAGCATATTTTTCATGTGAAAGAATAACATCATTAAAATAATGACAGAAAAAAGCCTGTTAAAGACTACACCCAGTAAAAATATTTATCAAAAATTAAGGTGACCACTTCTGATTATGCATAAAGACATGCACAGGAATGTTCATGAGAGCATACCCCATAATCACCCAGCACCATAAACAGCTCAAATGCTTATCAATTGGTGAATGAAAAAATAAAATATGGTATATTCATATAGTGAAATAATATCCAGCAACTAAAAAGTATAAAGTTACTTTCACACACTATAATATGGAGGAACTTCAAAAACATTATGCTTTCTGAAAGAAGAAGATAGACATAAAATATCTTCTTATTATAAAATTCCATTTTTATGAAGTTTTTAGAAGGGGATATTTTATAAAGAAAGCAGATTGGTGGTTACTCAGAGTAGGGGCTGGAGCAAGGATTAACTGCAAGGTGATGGAAATGTTCAAAATGGATTTTAAGAATGGTTGTACAATTCCATAAATGTATTTAAATTATTGAATTTTATACTTACAGTGAGTGAATTTTATGGTATTTAATTTTACCTTGATAGAACTGTTTGAAAAGTGAAGCTGATGTTAGGATGGCTATCTTCAAAACACAAAAGATAACAAGTATTGTCAAGGATATAGATAAATTGGGCCCTCGTACACTATTGATTGGAATGTAAAATGTTGTAGTCACTATGGAAAATAGTATGGAGGTTCTTCAAATAAACTGAAAATAGAATTATTATATGTTCCAGCAATCCCACTTCTGGGATATCTAAAAAGCTTGAAATCAGGATCTGAAATAGGTATCTGCACTCCAATGTTCATGATAGCATTATTCACAATAGCTGAGTTGTGGAAAAAAACTTAATGTCCACCAATGGATAAAGACTATGTGGCATTTAAATACAATGGAACATGGAGGGTATTATGCTAAGTGAAATAAGCCAGTCACAGTAGGAAAAATACTGATTGAACCATATATATGAAGTATCTAAAATAGTCAAATAGAGAGTAGAATGGTGGTTGCCAGAGGATGGTGGGAGAGGAAATGGGCAGTTGCTGTTCAAAAGGTAACAAGCTTCAGTTATGTAAGATGGATAAGTTCTAGAGATCTGTTAAATTACACTTAAAAATTTCTTAGAAGTTCAGATCTCATTTTAAGTGTTCTTATCACAGGAAGAAATGTGACTAATTAAAAATAAAGATGAAATAAAAACCTTCACATAGGCTGAAAGTGTTCATTGATGAGCATATCTGCACTTCAAGATATGTTAATGGAAGTTCTTTAAGCATATGACAAATGAAACTAACCAAAAACATGGATCTACACAAAATATATCCTTAATACATAATCTAGAGTTTAAAAGGCAGCAGCAAGGTACTATAAGATTTGTAACATATAAGAAAAAATTAAATGTATGAAACAATACCATAAAGACTATGAGAGAAAATGTCAGTAAATTATTTTGTTGTTCTTATATCAAATATGAAGTACTATAATATCACCTAGCAGTAGATTTTGATAGATTAACAATGTATATTATAAATTCTAGTGCAATCATTGAGGTAGCACAGGAGTTCTAGCTAACAAGCCAACAAGAGGAATAAAATGTAATCAGCACAATTACTTGATTCAAAAGAAAGGCAAATAAAGAGAAAAAGGAACAAAGAAAAGATGAAACAAGTGAGAAACAAATATCAAGATGACAGATTTAATTATAGCAATAAAAATAATAAATTAGAATGTAAGTGGTCTAAATATCCCCAAAAAAACACCGGATAAAAACACTGGACCCAATTATATGCTGCTTGTAAAAAATTCCTGTTACTATGAAAACACAAATTGGTTAAAGTAAAAGAATGGAAAAAGATATGCCATTTTCACGCTAATCAAAGGAAACTAAAGTAGTTATATTATTATTAGACAAAGCAGATTCCAAGATGAGATATTACAAGAGATAAAGAGAGGCTAGGATAGCATAAAAGAATCAATTTATTAGTAGCATATTAAAATCTCTAACCTATCATGTACTTTAATAACACAACTTCAAAAGACATGATGCACTAACTGATAGAACTTCAAGGTGAAAAAAACAAGCTTACATTTATTGCTGGAGACTTCAATATCCAATCTCAGTAATTGATCAAATAGTAGACAGATAATCAGTTAAGAATACTGGGGAGGCGGAGACAAGAAGGCTGACTAAAGCCAGCTTTCCATAGAGGCTCCCATCCAGAAGGAGAGTTAAAGGACAGAAATTTAGCAAGTAACCTTGTGGATTAGAGCTGCAAGAGAGAAGGTTAAAGAAAGCACACCAACCCCGCTGAGGCGAGCTGCGACCCTAAGGATACAAACAAAAGGTACAAAATCCATCAACAAGTGGACAGAAGTCCCTTCCCCCATGAGAACGGCTTGGAGTGCCCCACAAACAAATGAGCAGAGTTCAAAGGTCCTCCCACTACACTCCATGGGAGAGACCCTCTAAAAACTGGACCTACCTCCCCTACTAGGGTGCCATGGCATTCTCCTTTGAGGCATAAAACTATATAAAACTGTACATATTCTCTACCTGCAACTCTGAGCTCCCAGCACTCCCCTCCACTCTCACTCTGAAGTCTGGAGGCCTGTTCCCCAGGAGTTCAAATTCGTGGGTGATTTCTCGAGGGGTGTGGACGGGGCCTAAACTGCAGCTGGTCAGTGCTGACTCTGGGGCATGGGAGTGAGGAGAGGATAGTCGCCACACAGGAGTGGCGGTGCCCTGAGGTGCAGAGCAGCAGCTTTCTTTTGGCAACAAAAGGGCTCACTCCCAGATATTCTGAAGCCACACCACCTGTCTCCCTGGGCAACCAGAGGAGGCCGGGCATCTACTCAGGTGGCAGCCACCACGGAACAGATCTGGGATGGAAACTCAGCCCCGTGAGTAAAGGGTTTGTCTGAGGTGGTACCGGCCTGGATGGAGCCCAGGGACTAGAAAGGCACATGCAGCGCTGGGAAGTTCCCAGGGCGGGGCTGACCAAGAGGATGGCTTTACTGAGCCTAAGATCACCCAGCCCTCAGGGGATCGTCAGCCTATAGACAAAGGAAGACAGGAAGCTAGAACTGACAGCTAACCCAATATAAACCTGCAGGAGCAAAAACAGGGCCTAAGGAACAGGCTCTGGGAACTCAAAACAGCTTCTCTTCTGCAGGGAAATTTAGCAGGGACAGAAACAAATTCCCGCCAAGTTGTTCTGTTCTGTTCTGTCAGTAACATCAATCCTGGGCAGGGCTGGAACTGAGTGAACACCCCCAGCCTCCATCAAGCACCCGAGGTTGTCAGGTCTCACCTCCCCCTGCTAGATAGAGGTAGAGGGTAGCGGCCGGGCTGAGCAGAAATAGATTTCCTTGTGATTCAGGCAGGTGCAAACCCCTGGAGTATCTGTTCACTACAGGCAACTGGGTCAAAGCCCTGTGGGACTACAAGTGACTGGGTGTGACAGAGATGCAAGGTGGGGAAGGAGGCAGCAACCTTCCCAGACTGATCTATTTGCTGGGTGGGTCCACCTGACTCCACAGAGCACAGGAGCAAGCCGTATCTGTGTAGTCACCAGAACCCTGCGATTTAGTTGCCAGAGACCTTTTAAACTCTCCCACCTGAGACAGGTGCTTACTGAGACAATTGATTTGGACCTTTTGAACTGAGCCAATCACCCAAGGACTATTCAGGTGGTGCCCAGGGTGTGTTCTATAAAGAGAACTATGAAACTCTAAGAAAAGAAATAGCAGAAAATGCTAACAAATGGAAAAACATGCCATGCTCATGGCTGGGAAGAATCAACATTGTTAAAATGTCCATACTACCCAAAGCAATAGACAATTTTAATGCAATCCCTATCAAAGCTCCACTGTCATACTTTAAAGATCTTGAAAAAATAATATGTCATTTTATATGGAATCAGAAAAAAACTCAAATAGCCAAGACATTACTCCGAAATAAAAACAAAGCAGGAGGAATCACGCTACCAGACCTCAGACTATACTATAAATTGATAGTGATCAAAACAGCATGGTACTGGCACAAAAACAGAGAAGTAGATGTCTGGAACAGAATAGAGAACCAAGAGATGAATCCAGCTACTTAC